>VDFB02260270.1:0-61836 GCA_007258455.2 Sequoia sempervirens | reverse complement strand
TTCAATAAATTCAACCAGTGTCACCGCACTTTGCCATTCAGAAGCATCCAATATGGTGAGCGCTCAGAGTGATGGTATCTTTGCAAATGATTTCATTGTTCTGGAGGAGATTAAGTGTAGTCCATTGTTCAGGCATCTATCTGATCAACTAAAGGAATTTTTTGTGATACAGAGCGAGGTGGAAAAAGAGGTGCTTCATAGTATTCTAGGCGAAGCGTTTTTGAGCCAAACACATGTGCACAATGCTACCATGTTAGAGTGTTTTGTGTACACGGTCATTAGGACCTCTAGTTGCCACGACTGGGTATGAGAGCGTTAGAACGTCTAGTGAGGCCTGAATTTCATCACCGTGTCAATGTAGCTATCGTTGGGCTCAATCACTATCCTCAGAGTGGGTTGGTAGGCGACGCCATTTGTATAGCGTCGGCTCTTCAGAACGAAACTGTGGAGGAAGCGGTTACTCTTCTTCGTGCGAGAATTGTGAGAAATGATATGGGGCTCTTCGCCCAATTCCTGCAATCGCATGACAACCTACTGTCCCCTGCTCAAATTGAACGCCTCCAGATTGTGGTTGAGTGCATCTGAGCCCTGATGTTTGCCTTGCGTGTCTGAACAAGAATGTCGCTTTTTGCCTTTTGTTATCGATATCAGCTTTTGTAGACAAATCAACCAATTTTGTAGTGTCGATGCGATATATACACATATATATAAATAAAATATCCTTTGATAGCTCTGTGTCACTGTATGCATGACTTTGTTTATTTTTGTTCATATGAAATCTGATAATGCCGACTCTTTCCTTGTGTAATGTGTTGATTTTGTAAATCAATATTCACTACTTATTCCATTAATTAACTAAAAGTGCTTCCAAGCGAGAAAGCAGGTAATTCATTGAACTTGATAAAACACCGCTCAAGTTTTAAAATCTTTGAGGAATACCGCCCATAAACATAACTTGCGATAAAAGCTATCAGATGACCTCTGACAAATGGCAATATCACACGGGTCACTAACATGCAGAAGCTTTTCCCTTCAACAAAGCGATAAGTTAAGATAAAGTCATAAAACACCGCCTAGACCTAGGGAATAACAACAGAAGCAGTGAGGCGGACAATTAACAGAACTAGCGAAAACCCCGCCTGGGTTCGAAATGGGCAATAAACCCCCACCTAATTAGAAGTTTGTGCAAAATTTCGACGAAGGCATAGTAAAGCAAGATAAAGAATCGAACTTGGAGATAACAAAAAGAAAGAACCGTTACCTTTCAATTTTATGGAGCAAATCAGACCACATCCCCAAAGTAGTCTTTCCTCTTGCAGAACGTCATACATTGCATTTTAAGTAAGGAAAATTTTCCTTCAAGATTATAGGGCTACATCCTTTTCCATGAAGGCATAATGAATGTATAGCATCAAATTGGAATTTACTACAATCCAATGAAGTGAGTTGGGACCTTGTTGATATTTTACTCTTGTTATTGTATCCAGAATTGATAGACAGTTTTCCAGAAAAGGCCATCATTTTATAGCAGGCCATTTATTTTTTATGAACTCTCGAACATGTTTCAATCTTATAGAGGACGCTCCTACAGTTAGTACCTTTGACAATTTGCCTCTTTGCACTAACTTTGAAATTTGTCACAGTAGTCCTTGACATACACATACTGTAAGTGGGGTTGTTTCCATCTCCACTTATTTTGCAATGTATTATCTTAAACCATGTACAAATCTGTCTCACCATAGGTCTTGAAAAGTCTCTTCCCGAAAAAACAATGATTGGTTTGTTTAGTTTATACTTGCAGGTGTTACATCACCATTTAGTTGCATCTCAAAAACTTGGTGGCATGATCATTGAATACAGAAACAAAAAGAGCAGGAAAAAAGCATCAACAACTACAGAAACGCCAAACAAGTACGTCCTCCAGGAAATCTCAGAGGCAGCAACCAAATACTCCAATGGTGTCACCAATCCAGGAGCTAAGATATTTAAAAATGCTCTCCTGCTCAAAAGGAACTAAATATTGCCGAGAATCCTCTACCTACTCAACTAAAGGGCCCACTGACTTGAACTTATCGACACGAAGTAGATAGACAATAACAAGCAGTAGTAATGGATAATACCATTCTGCCTCAAACTATATCAATGGAGGGATCCCCAGCAGAGCGGTGGTAGAAATATCCAAAGAAAAGAATAAGAGCTCAAGAAGGATATAAGCCTGCTTCTTCCTCTGAATCATGGAAAACATGATCTAGATCTTAATCATTGCACCTAATAATCAGGAAATATCCCATCTGTTACAATGTGCAATGAATTCTCAAGGAATTTAAGAGATTCTAACTCTCTTACATGCTTTAGATAATTTCATCCTCAATTCACATGCATTGAGTCTAGCAAAACAAGGAGAATTTGCTCTAGCCTCAAATAAACAAAACCTAAAGCCAACTTCTGGCAATCCAAAGCAGATATGCTTCTATTGCTCGAAACTTTGCTATCAGCTCATAAAATTATTACTTTTGAAAACTAAATTTGACAATGGCTCAGTTCAAATGGAAGATCGGGAGTTGTTGTCATTCCATGGGATGTGACAAAAAATTGGCTTCTTTCAGCCCATTCAAATGATTGCTAAACAGTAGGCAAGTTTTGGTCCTACAAACTCAAAAGTTATTTGTTTCTTAAATTTATATTCTACCTATTCTTTCAGATGAATTAACTAGCAAGGAAAAATCATTTATCGAAATACAATATCTGATCACATTCCTATTATCTTGAGGAAGAGTTTCAAGCTATAACCATACCTGCATGAGAAAAAAAGAGTGCTTAATTTTCTGGAACAAATTATGGAAATATTTCTCCATTTATATCTGAAGACCAATTAATTGACGTCAAATTTCACGTATAGTTAGCTACAGCATCCACATTCCTCAATGTTGAGCAAAGAATATGCAATTCCACTTCTCAATTAAAGGGATTGGCCTTTTTGTATTGAAAATTTCCTTGGCAATCATAGAGGATCACCAAACCAGTTAACCATTTTCTAATGGATAATGATTGTATTTTTCGTGGGATCTTTAGTCAACAACTCAGCAATCTCATGAACCATATCACCACTTCAAGTGTTATTGGTAGCCCAAATATTTTGGTATCAATTCCCCATGGTGCTTAGACAATTTTTAGCTATTCATTTGATTGTTACATTTGTTCAAAGCCAATTCAATTCACTGATCACCCTCGACCTTCCAGGTTTACAGTCCCCATTGAACTTTCCCTCAACTCAGCAGTGAGATGGCTACAATGGCACAAATATTTTTTGAGACCTACCAGCTTTAACCACCCAAATGCTCCATGCATTAAACGTTGAGCTCCTTGACTTAGCTAATTTTTGGTTTCCCTGCCACACCATCTTTAACACTAATTTCACTTGGCAGTATGAACCTTTCAACTTTCAAACATCTTTGGTTAAGTTATCTAATCCTCTTTATTTGACTGAGCCTATCATTCCAATCTTCACAACAAACCAGGCTTTTTGAAAGATTTGGTTGCTTCCCATACCCAGTGGTTGGAACTTTACCAACCAATCAGCAGCACCTATAATTAGTCATTTGCTCTAACTTTATTGTTCTTCTCCAACTTCCATGTTACAAGTATGTATGGACTTGACCAAATCTTAACACATCCTAGCTGGTCAAAACTTTGTTTAACCATAAGGCAGCTTCCACTGTTACCAACAAATACTCTCTTCCAAGTGCCTAGAGATTCCCATGGTTGGCTCCACAAACATCCTCAACAAGTACAGGCCCTTTCCTAGGTAAGTAACACTTAATATGATGCTATTTTCCCTGCGATTGGATATTTCTCTTTTTGTACACAAATCATCTCCACGTTGTGTCATCTCCACCCTGTTTTTGCAACAAGATTATTCTTTTCTGAAGCAAATTGTTGGCCATGTACATTAATATGCTCTTTAAGCTATGCGGAATACTTTTGACCCCTAAACCTCTTAAAGATGATTCTCATATTTTGGTTTGATAGGTATTCATATTTATTCCCAGTTCTAACTAAAACAATAAGTAAAGAAAAGACAACTTATTGCATCAGTCTGCTCAAGCACAAATACTAAATGTGCGACACCATTCATCATCATTTGGAGGATTAATCAACATTACAACCATGTCCACAAATTCTAAAACAGTTGTGTTATATGATTATATCATGGAAACTAAGTTAC
Source organism: Sequoia sempervirens (assembly GCA_007258455.2). Classification (NCBI taxonomy): domain Eukaryota; kingdom Viridiplantae; phylum Streptophyta; class Pinopsida; order Cupressales; family Cupressaceae; genus Sequoia; species Sequoia sempervirens. The sequence continues at coordinate 57,611 of VDFB02260270.1, read as the reverse complement.
CAACTCACTCAAGAAATCCCCTGGATCTGGGTCCAACTCATAACAGGTCTGGGATCACTGTCCAGTCCGCTGTGGGTACAAATAGCATGCAGGCTTTGGGCCCCAGATTCAGCTGGATGTACCCAACAAAACTAGAGTCCAAATCTCATGCACAAGCAAACCTTTGTGAACTGTTGCCTTTTTAAATATTTTTTATGTTTCTTCAAAAAGAAAATCAAAGAAAACTATGTAAAAACTACACCATTCCCACACTCACCCTATGAGAGAAACAATTAATGTAAAGACAGATCTAATAATTTCAACAAGAATGAGCAACACACAACACAAGAAATACCCTAGAAATACTCTTACAGGAAAAAAACACATCAAAGGAGGGCTCAATGTATTAATCACCAAACCCAAATTACAAAACACTCACAGAGTATCAACCCCTCAATAGATCTACAATGTGTGTCTAGAGAAATTTTGACAACATAAACCATGCAAATCTACGAGTGTCTAAACTCCGTCTCAAGCATCCAATATATAGAACATAGTTGAAAAACCCAAACTCAACAATAACTTGGCTGACCCAAAAAAATTCAAAAACTTAGACTTGGCAAAAACTTCAGAAAAAACTCAGCAATAACTAAGGGAATTTTCCAAACATTAAAAAACCCAAAATTGTGAAAAAAACTCTTCAGAAACATGCATACTACTGATTTTAAGGAACATATTACTCCTATAGATCAAAATTACAGTTCAATACACGTCATAAACCAAAAAATGAGCTCAATATATATCAACTTCAAGTTTCAATATAAATAAAAATTACAATTATAGTTTCAATGTTCATAATATATAAATTTCTTCTACGACTAAAGCTCAAAAAAGGTTGTTGCTATGTAGGCATCCTCAAACCAAATGGATCTGCTACAGCTACTTATTGAGGAACAAAATCATCCTCAACAGGAGCATGTTAATGTGATGAACCCCCCATTGATGACTTGCCTTCTCCCTCATATGTTGACACTTTTTTCTTTCCATTCCACTGCCTCTCTCACGAAATCAGCCATATCATTCTCAATTTCCAACAGTTCCACATCATCAGCAACCCAGTTGGAATATGAACCGATGTCATTGAGGTCAAGCACCTCATGTATCTCCTATCTCTCTACCTTCTTTGCATGCAAACTCAAATGCCACTACTTGAACACCACAGCTGAAAAAAAACTAAGTCCAAAATGATGAAAGATAATCATTATTTTTCTGCCTGAACAGTCTTATCCAATCACAGCTGTGTTTTCAAATGAAAATCACAAGTTAACACCGAGTTTGCTAAGTTTTTCCCCAGTTGTGTGCAAGTTTTGTGAATGACAGCGCCAAGTTATTGCACAAGTAACTCACGAGCCATTTCAACTTGTGAGTGCTCACAAATTTGCATCCATGATATATATTATAGACCAAGACGAATCAAGAAACCATAAATGGTTTCGGATACAAGTGACCCAATTTGAGCATCCAAATTGGTATCCTCAAATTCCAATGCCCCTCATGATGATTCCACATTCTAGGTATAGTATGTAACTCCCAAGGTCAAATATTCCACTCACCAAACTTTGGCACTCCAATTAGGTCCATGTAGCCCCATATTTATAACACATCACAAACATTAAATAAATACAATGTTACCCAAATTTGTAAGGTGTATAACATCTAATGCTAACATTCTTTAATTTTTTCACTTTTTCTACTTTTTCTTTGCACTCTAATTTTTGTTTGTATCACATTTCACAAAAAGAATAAATAAAATGCCTATGGAACTCATTGCTACAAACTCATTTTTCCATTAATGGGGGACTTGTACAAACAACATCTTCCTCTCCTACCTTTAGTCATTTCCATTATCTATGTAATACGACTTGGCATTCACCCTACTTAGTGTTGGGAGTGTTAGTGTAATGTCCCCTTTTTGGGATTGCCCTAAATCTTGCCCTAGAATCAAAATTTTAATGTAGTTAGGGTTATAACTAGCCAATTAGATACTTGAAGCGATATAAAACTCGGCTTAGGTCCTGCAATCATGTTAGACAATATCATTCATATGATCAAAACTTATATAATGAATGTCTTATCTATTTAAACCACATAAAAATACATAACTATTTCAAAACTATATAAACTACACAATATCCATCATGCATAGTGGAAGTTTAGTCATAATAGGACTTGGATGAGAAACATGATAAGTCCGCCTGAAGCTATCCATGCTAAGCCCAAGAGTGGATATACCATCCCTCTTGGCCCCAAGTGGCAGACCCCCGGCCATCCAACATGAGGTGGCATACTAAGTGGATAAACTTGTACCTGCTTTCCCTATCCATGCTGCCTTATCCATCCTTCTTATGATTGAGACTCCTTGAATCCTTCCCAACAGCCAATCCATGTAGAGATTGGGGAAAAAGCTACAATAGGAGGCCTGTAGATTCCTCTTTCTAAGCCCAAGGGCAGATACTCACCCCCTTGGCCCCAAGTGGCAGGCCCCCGACCATCCGACATGGAGTGGCGTACTTAGAAAGAAATCTAGTACCTGCTCACCCTATTGGTACTTCCCCCGCTTCTCCATGGTTGCTTGGTGAGAATTACAAACACTAAATATATCCAAATTCATAGAGATTAATAAACATATCGTCATTCACAATAATCATAATAGTGCATACAACAATACTTGCTAAAATATAAAACTGCTATATTCTAAGATGCAAATATATTAACAAATGCTGACTTTTGCCCTTGTCTGTTGAGTGTAGATAATTATTCCTGATCTTCTCCAATTGCCTTGTTGTTTGATCTGTTTCTAATATTCAGAAGATATTGCTTAAAAAGTGTTAGAACTACAGTCAGTTCCTATTTTAATGCTTATCTCTCTTAGTTAACTCTATTAGTTTTCTTTTTGTTTCTTTTAGTTCTCCTACAATCACGTCTCCTTGATTATCTCTTTCTTTCTGTTAACTCCATTGTAATCTATATATTCATTGCTTTGTCAATCAATAAAGATAACTATGATGATTTACCAAACATGGTATCAAAGCGGGAATTATTTCCTGTGCTCTTCATGTTTTTTCGTTTTTGAAAAATTGTGCCTGTGTCTTGAGCGATTGGGATTCTAAATTGAGCGTCGGTTTTTGTTTGCTCGGGATTTGATTGTGCGCTTGTTCTTGCGTGACTATGTGAAGAATGAAGGATTTGTTCGTGACTTCTTCCTTGTGTGTCGTGTCCTCTTCAAATCAGTTCTTCATTCACGCGACCATCTTGGCTCTTCAAATCTGTTCGTGTTCCTTCAAATTCCTGGGTCGGGATTTCTGAGAATGTGATCACGTTTCTTCCCAAGGCGTCGAAGTGTCTCCGTCAAAGTTTCCCAGATAGGAAAAATCGTGTGGACTTTGTTAGCCATGATCTTGTGTTTTTCTGGAGCCATGTTTTTTTTTGTGTAAGTTTTCTCACGTATGTGCTCTGCCTATGGTGCTCGGCCTGTGAGGCATTGATGCGTCTCTGTCTAGAGTTTGCTATATTCGTGATTTTTTTTTCGTTTCTGGTTGAGCCGGCTTCGTGCACATCATCTCCTATTTCCTTCTTTCAAATGGCGCGCGGCCTTTGATCGAGATTTCTCCTATTCGTGCGTTTATGTGATCGTGCGCATCCCATCTCTTCATGCTCGACTCGTCGGGTGCATTGCCGTCATCAGTGATCGACATTTTGTGTGCATGCAACACTGATCAGGCTTCTGAGATTTTTGTGCATGGCTTCGTGACTTCTAGCTAGAAGCTCTATTTCTCACGCGACGCATTTGCTCTACAAGATTTTTGTCCTCTGTCTGTGAGTAAATGAAGTGCGTGTTGCCTGTGTGTCGGGTTTGTGTCTTCTGTGTGCCTTCATCACATTTTCACCTTCTTTGTCGTGCGTGTGACTTTCTCATGTCGGGACGCAATCTCTTTGAATTGACGAGTCACTTGTTCTGTCTTATCTGGAGCGGTCCATCTGCTGCGTAATATCTGCTGAGTTGGTTTGTTTTTATCTGGCCGATTTGTCTTTTGTTCTGCCCGGCTTGATACATTGATCTTTTTTTACCAGCTCTTCACTTTTGTCCTTTAGAAGACGTCTGGCTGAGTGACACTGGTGCACCCAATTCAATTTTTCTCTCCAGACCTCGGGATTCATGCCTAGTGATTTTCATGGTTGTTTGAAACAAAATTTCTAGTAGCCAGTTTTGACAAAAATTCTAGGAAAAATAAAATTTATGTATAGAGTTTTCAAAAAAAAGTTCTTCAAAAATTTACGGAGTTTTGGATTACCTCGTTTTTCGTGCTTTGGAAAACGGGAGGGATGGCGTCTTTGTCCAATATTATGTTGGAAAGTTCGCAGAGGCTCAATGGAAAGATCTACAACACATGGAAGCAGAGGATGCTAACCATCTTTGAGTACCAGTGTCTAGATGTGCTTGTTCTTCGTACAGAAGTTCGCCCCACTGCTGCTGGGAAGGATCAAGACAAGTATGATGGAAGTAATAGGGAGGCAATCATGCTTCTTAAATTATCTATCGCCGATGACATGTTACCAGAAATACCTTTTGGTAAATCAGCTGCGGAGATCTGGAAGCATTTGAAAGATCCTCATGAGACCTCAGACAAAGGAAGGGCTTTCTTTCTGAAGAATATGCTCTTTTCTATTATGACGAATGACCAAGTGTCTTTGCAGGAGCACTTGATGAAAGTAAAAAATATTCGCGATCAATTGGAGGCCATTGGTCGTAAGGTAGAAGAGGAGCATATGGTGGTAATCACTTTGAAAAGTTTGCCACGTTCCTATGAGCACTTCATCGAAACTCTCAACATTACATCCACCAATGTTGACTTGAAGTTTGATGAGATGTGCAACAAGCTTTTGCAGCAGGATCGGTGGAAGAAGCAGTTTGGGAGCAGCAGTCAGTCTCCTACTGTTGAACAAGCATTTACTGCCAAGGATTTTGGCAAAGGCAAGTCCACTCAGCAGAAAGGACAAGGTGATTCAGAGGAGGGCTCAAAGAAGTCTTTTACTTGCCATTACTGTGGGAAGATTGGTCATATACAAAGGTATTGCAGAAAGCATCTCAGCAAAGTGCTCACATAGCGGAGCAGACTGAGCAGAAGGAGCAGAAGGAATCTGCACACTTTGCATTTTGATGACCAGCACAATATGTGTAGACTTAGTTTTTAGTTGATAGATTAAGCATTAAGGGAGGGTGCTAGAACTACAGTCGGTTCCTATTTTAATGCTTATCTCTCTTAGTTAACTCTGTTAGTTTGCTTTTTGTTTCTTTTAGTTCTCCTACAATCACATCTCCGTGATTATCTCTTTCTTTCTGTTAACTCCATTGTAATCTATATATTCATTGCTTTGTCAATCAATAAAGATAACTCTGATGATTTACCAAACAAAAAGAAACAATTAGATTAAATCAAATGAATAACTACTAATAAGGATTAATAATTGTTGAAGGCATCATGAAATATTCCGAGCCAATTTTTTCGATTTTATCAAATTACAAATTACAATCAATGCACCCATTAAGGTTAGAAGATAAACCAAAACGTGCAAAAGCAACTCTAACCAAGAATGGCGCCGATGATGGCGAGCATATGGTCAGAGGATCTTCTACTCTAATTGCTGAAAGGGAACTCGACACCAAGTATGTGCTACCCAATCCAGAATGGAGTGAGGGGCGACCATATGGCGGAGTGATTACAAATAACAATGCTTGAATGAAATAACAGAATTGCTGAAAGGGACTCAACACCCAGAATGTGCTTTCTAACCCAAAGCGGGAAGTAGCTACCATAGGGCGGAGATGTAACTATTACAAACAATTACTGAAGGTAAGAATGAGTATTACAAATCGAGACAAAGCAATATTAAAGAACAACTGGTCAGTACTACTGCCAGCTTACAATAGATAATTATTGCCTGCAATGTCAAGATATCATATGCCTTTCAAATGGTGCATTCAACAGTAAATCTGCTACAAAGCCTTTAACTAAATCTCAACACCAAATCCCAATAAGAAGATGCAGATTTCTGTGAACAGTTAGGACAGATCTGTACTTTTCAACTTTTAACCAGCAACATAGAGATTCACTGAATGATTCATAACTCACTCCTCTCTTACCCAAATGACCTCAACTCAAATGCAAAACACAGCTATGATGATGGCGCCTAGGATGGATGCAAGAAACCAACGTAAAATGCCTTAATTTATTTATGCACAAATTCCAAGGTGATACAGAATGGTACGGCCCAGCAAGAGGAGCGAACTTCTTTTAAAAATCACAGACTTGACAATAAATTCTATAACTTGAGAAATATGTTTGCCCTTAACAGACAAATGGAATAAGACGATACCCAGAAGCAGTATTTTTTGTATTTTTTGAATTACGAGCAAAAACATAAATCTGCTGTAGCTAAAAATGCAAATACTGGAAATCCTCTAATATGATGAAAACCACTAATATGCCAATCAGATCTAACAATGCAATAAGCTGACTACAATGCACAAACTAAATGCAACTCACAAAATAGACTGAATCACCACTAGTTGTTGTCTTGCAAACAAGAAGCGATGCCCGAGCTAGGAGGCCTTCATTCCTCGAAGCAGTTCCAGAGCCAAACCGGCAGCATAACGATACTATAGACCAAAGATGAGAAATGATGCTCAAAGTCTCCCTTTTATAACTTCCTGTTGACTTCACGAAACCCTAAAATCCACTTCAATGATCAAAACCCTAATCCTTTCTCCAAGATGGCGTCCTTTTCCTTCAAAGCTCAATATTGATATTTTAAATAAATTCAATGCTTTGATAAATGCACCCACTTAAGCTTGCTTTGACTTAGGTAAATAATAAATTAATCTTTAATGAAGGCGCCACCCTCAAAAGACCACTTTTTAAGACAACATGAAGTCAATAGACTAGGCCAAGGGGTCAACGTTTGAATATAATATTAAAACGTGACTTTTAATTAAATATATCAACTTATCTCTCCAATCGTGCCCTGAAGCCAATAATGACCAAGTCAACTGACCAAACTGAAGTAGGAAGTCAACCATGCTGAACCCAACTGAAAAGCTGCCAAAAATAGAATTTACTAAAAATAGTAAATTCCAGAAAACGCTCAGAATGCCGAAATGAACATACCACTGCGAAGCTCTCTGAAAACCCAGAAAGACTCCGCCATTGAATCCACCAACTCCGAGCAAAGACATCCTTAAAAATAGGAAACCCTAATTTCACCTTCCGACTAGCCTTCGGGTTTCCAGAAAAAGGCCAACGGTCACTGGCAAGATCAGATTTGAGAAGGGGACATTACACATCATTATTGCATGATCGTATATATGTGTGTGTGTGTTATATAAACATATATATATATTTCTAATTAATTTCAATCTTCCAATAATCACTTCATATGAACAGATATATATATATATATAAAAACTTACTGTCCAAATATATTCTTGCAATAATACTTAATCGATAGAACTCTCATAATTTATTCCATTTCTTCCAATCTGCTGCTTTATTCAGATTTCCAAGTGATTTCCATTCCATGCCTTCATATCTCAAAATGCAACCGCTATTTATATCTTTATACCTGAATGAGAAGACATACCTCTTCAAACAGAAATGACATATCCCTTTAAAACAGATTGCCACCTTTTCATTGACTAGTATTAAATTATTAATCCTGTTTCTTTAAATATTAATCGCTGCTTTGTGTTTGACTTTTGATTTGCTATTTTAAAGTCTTCATTATGCAGCGCTATCTTTTTAATAGGGAATCGCTGCATTAACAGTTCCCTCCTATTAATTCTCCCCGACTCCTTGTTGAATTACTATAAATAAAGGTTTTCTTTTTAATTAAAGTCTAGCGCTGCCTCTTAGTTTTTGTCTTCTAGTGGCTGCCTCTTTATTTCTGTCTTCTAGTGGCTGCTTTTCAAATCTTGTCTTCTAGCACTCAGTACAGGGGAATAAAACGGGTCATCACAGTTAGGCATATAGCCAACATTCATTCTAAGATGGTAGGAAGCTGAGAAGAATTTGGAAGGAAGGCATTATTCTCTGTGACTTCTCCTCCTTATTTCCCTGTTCAATATGGCTGATGAGTATCTGTGTAAAAATGGTGTTTTGGTTGCATACAATATTATAAAATTCATTATATAATAATGTATAAAGCCACCCATATTAGTTGCATACAATGTATTATTATTATAATAATCTATTATTGTTATAATTTATTTATTTTGACAACCACATAACTTAATATATGTAATAAATTAATAATGTATGTCATGTGATTATCTAAATTTTGTTCCTGTTTTTAGGTTAAAATATGTATATTTTTATGATTTTTTTTTCTTTTGTACAGTCATGCCCAATAATACCCAACCCCCTAAAAAATTATCATACCAACACACCCACACCAATAAATTATCATGAAAACAAAGGGAATTACTAGCCCTTTACAATATTCACCTTCTAGCCATAGTTTCCATAGAATCCTATCCTCGATGTTGAGATCATGCCCAAAAAAGATGAAAGGTTTGGAGGAATTAACTTCTATCTCAAAAATTATTTTCATATCCAAGGTGCTCAAATGCCCAGCCTAATCTTGGCCTTTATTTGTCCAGTTATAATATCTCAAACCTATTACTGTGGACCTCTACCTCTGCTCACACCAATCGTTGAACTAGCTATCCTCCACAAATTAATCTTCATATTAACTTACCTCATCAATTTGAGCTATTCCATATTAAAATCATCATGCAAACAACAATATAAATATGATACATACAAAATTATCACACCACTACTCTCTCCACTTCTTTGCTCACTATCCACAACTCACAATCTTGGAGAGAATAAAAAAGTTATGCACCATGACAGTATTTCATCCTTGCTACTAGAAAATATGTGTGGCAAGAACATGAACTTTTTTTAACATAAAGGCAAAAATATATATTAATAATGCAATTGATTACAAATTGAGTCTGCTAGTCTTAAAAAGACTTGGCACAACAGTTCCAAAAAATCCTGAAAATCCAAATGGACTAAAGATAGACAATCAGAACAAGAGGAGGAACCCTCCAAACCCCATAGACAAGGTATGAACCCTCGTGACCTTGAAGATTGTTCATGCTACAAGTATCATAAGTACTTCTTGCCTTTATGCTAAAAAAAAGTGAAACAAAAGGAATAACAAAGTTGGTAGGAAAGACACCCCAAAAGCCCAAACTCCAACAAGGAGAACCCCACTAGGAATCAACAATCCAGAGAAGCATTGTAGTCAGCATTCACAAAATCCCTAAAGGCAATGTTCAAATACCATATAGAACAATCTTGATCACTTCCAATATCGAACTTGATACTGCTCTAATTGGAAGCAGATTTAGCCAAGAAATCAGCAACCTAATTTCCTTCCCTTCTAGTATGGCTCCACTGAACAACATTAAAACCATGAATAAGGATGTTAATATCTTTCTTACATTCATTCAAGTGCCACTACTAGAAGTAAGAGGAGGACTTGTTGAGATGATCAATCAAAATTTTAGTCAGATTCCAAAATAATATGAGAAAAATGCTTTATCTTAGCTACTGAAAAAGCTTGCTGAATGGCCATAACCTCAGCAAAGTTATTGGAAGCAACACCAAGACTGCCAACAAACCCAAATTTAACACTGCCATTATGGTCACAACAAACACCTCCCGTGCCAGCATTTCCAGGATTGCCTTTTGAAGCTCCATCAACATTAATTTTAACCAAGTCAAACGGAGGACAAACCCATTTAGTAATCTAAGAATCATGAGAATTGTTGAAAGAAGCAAAATGAAGGAGACACCGCTGAAATACCAAGTCTCGACAACACTCTAAATTCTCACCAAGAACTCGCTTGATAATCTTGAATCCAAACCTAACAAGTTTCTTTCAGATTAGCCATTATTCTACCCCAAACTTGACAAACATGCCTGGAAGTATCACCAAGAATCTGTTGATTATGTTCCCACCAAATATTCCAGCAAATTAGACCAAAACCAATATCATGCAACTGAGTAAGGGCCTTTATCTTCAGTGAAGGACGCAGCTAATTGACAAGGTCTTGGACAAACTCATAATTATTCCATGAAATGCCCACCAAATCACACCATAATCAATGAAGAAAAGTGGTAAAAGGACAGTCTAAAAGAAGATGGCATTTAGACTCTTCAGCTTGAAGGCATAGGATACAAATGTTTGGACCAACAATCCCACGCTTTGGAAGATTATCAAAAAGAAGAAATTTATCGAGACCTGCAAGCCACATGAAAGCATTCACCTTAGGCCAACATTTGAGATGCCAAACTCATTTCCAAAGCTTAGAAATATTAACATCTAGGTTCTCAACCAGAAGAATTTTATAACCAGTTTGGACCATGTAGATTCCAAAATCTTTCACACTCCATCCAAGGAAATCTGAATGTCTATCTAAAGAGACTTTTTGGGCAGCTAAAATATGAGCTAGCTGGTCAATGAGATGAGGGAATTGTTGACCTGGCCAAATTTCTTTAGGTTTCCATTTCCAAATCCTTACACCATCTTGTATGACAGCATACTGAAAATCAGAAACATAAATCCATCCAACTTCAGCAATTTTATATTTTAAGTCAAGGAGATCAGGAAATTCCAAACAAAGAGGGCTATGTCAGTCCCAAGCATCATCCCAAAAAAGAGCATGATCACCCTTCCCTACTATCTAAAAGAGGTCAGCTTTAATTAAACTACCACCCAGTTCTCAATATTTGAGATCCCCTACCAAGGGTCAGCATCCTAAGGATATAAGAATGATTATCCAGATGCTAGTACTTGAGCTGAAGAATTCTTCCCATAAAGCATGTCCCTCCACACACCATCTCCAATATAATTTAGCAGCAAGAGCTATACAATTAAGGAGGGAAGATATCATACCTGAACCACCTCTATCTTTAGGCTGGAAAATTTTATCCCAATTAACCAAATGCCATTTCTTCTTATCTAAATTTCCTTCCCAGAGAAATTGTCGCATCTTACAATCCAAAACATGAAGAATTCCATTTGAAGCTGCAAGAGCCATAAATCTATAAATCAGGAGTACCTGAATTACCAGGGAAACCCAAGGACGCGTCCCCCATCTGAAATGATTCGTCCCTGTCCCCAGGACGTCCCAGGAACAAGGGGACGGCTGGGGGACGGTCCCCTGCAGTTTCCTTTTTTTGAAAATCAGCAGGAAACGTGCTGGAAATGGGGGGACAGGAGGGATGAAAAAGGGGGACGGCGGACCGTCTCAGGGACAGCCGGCTGTCCCCTGCTTTTCAACTTGTTTTAAAAAATTAAAAAAACACATTTAAATTTAAAATAAAGCCCTCAATCCGTGGCTTATGTGGGCCCCCACCTTCTATGCTGCCCTTATATCAAACGCCATGATTGGGAGCTGCAGAAGTTGTTGAATAAAGATTGAAGACCTGTTGAGAATGATATAAAGACTAGGGTATATGAGGTTTTCTTTTTTGTATGAATAAGAGGTACAACTGATACTAGCTTTCAAGGAAACTTTGCAATGACACAAAGACAGCATGGTGTTCAATGAGCAACATTATCACTAAAGACCTTATGCACAGCTAGTCATCATAGTGACGAAAGACTATAGACAGAGGCATGCCTATATTCACTCATAGTCTGGGTTTGCTGAGCAAAGAATATGATGAGATTTTGTCACTCATGAATGATGAACAGTCCTTAACTGGCAATAACAATGGGCAATGACCATGCCATAAAGGGCAGTTACCTTGATCACAGAGGGTTGTGAAAGAGACTGTTAAAGTCTATACAAAAGGTAAAGACTGTGCAATAAAGAACAGATCAAGGGCAGAGCTTACCAAGATGAGGACAGTCAAACCTTAAAAAAGATAGTCATAGAAGGTTATATAATGGGTTATGTTGAAAACACAAGTAAAAGACCCTTATTGAACCCTCCAAAAATTCAATATGATGTTTACCTGAGCAATGGAGAGGTCAAAAACTATCTGAAATCATTAGAATCCTAAAGCAATTCCAAAGGCATACATGGCAAGCTCTTTAAAGAAGGTGGTTAGATAATTTAGAAAGTATCCAAACTCATCAAGAGGACAGACCATGAACTAAAAGCTAAAAGTGGATTGTTTTAAATACAAATCTGGAAGTTTCAAAAGCCCTATACTAGTTGGGAAAATGACAGGGGAGAGATCAAAAGTACAGTATTAGGACAGTCCAGTGATGAAAAGGTTTGCAAAGTGACCTCACCACAAGATGACTGTGGTTTTGAACAATGCACAGAGTTTTCAAAGGACTACCATTAAAGTATTTGACAGTGGGATAAATATGACTGTGGTTTGTCTATTAAAAAAGGCAGTCACTTTGGACAAGTGAGCAGTCAACCATGAAAGGGCAGTCACTTTGGACTAAAGGGACATAGTCTAATGAAGGACAGTTTTGAAGATGAAGGCAAACACAATGATAAAGTACAGTGACAGATTATTAGAGAGGAATTTTTGATAGTCATGAATGAACAGGGGTGTGTTTGATGACAATATTTTGAGATAGAAAACAGTTATTCTTGAGAATATCATTAGATTGTAATATCTTCTTTATCAGAGGTATGAGTTGATGATTGATAAAGCTTAAAAATATGGCAAACAATTGACAGTAAGGAGAAAAGTATGACAATACTAGAAGGTTTCCTCCAAAGCTTTTGAGGTATTATAAGTTAAGGTTCTATAATGTATATTATGCATACTTTATCCATGTTTTCATATGAATATTTAAAATTTCCCTATATATTTTAAATTTTCCCTATATTTTATATAGCCGTCCCCCCACCGTCCCCAAATTTGGCCTCAAAGTCTGGAAACTTGGGGACTCGTCCTGCTGTCCCCTGCCATCCCCGTCCCGGAAACTTGGGGTAACACTGTGAATTACAGTTTTAAGGACTATCTGACCAGCCAAAGAGAGATATCTATGTGTCTAATGATTAAAATGACATTGAACAGAACCCAACATAACATTCTAATCCTTTTTCCTTAGGCATGTAGGAGAAATTGGAAATCCCAAATACTTGAAAGGTGCAAAAGCAATCTGAAAATGAAGAACATCAGCAATCTGATCTTGAAGCTGTGTATCAGTATGGAAAAAGAAAACCTGAGATTTTTTATCATTCAAAAGTTGGTCAGACACACTAATATAAATATCAAGAGCTCTTATAAGAGCCATAGCTTCCTCAAGAGTGGCATTTCCCATCAAACAAGTGTCATCCACAAATTGAAGATGAGAAAGTGGAGCTAAACCCTGCACAATGTGAAAGCTAGAATATAGCAAGAACACCTGAGATGCTTCAAAAATCTGTCCAAACCTTCTGCCAGAATGATAAAAGGATATGAAAGGAGAGGATCAGTGTGATGCAAACCCCTTTCAAAATGGAAGATAGCAGAAGGAGAACCATTTATAAGCACAGAAAAGGAAGACGTACAACAAACCATCACCCATTGAATCCAATTGTCATCAAAACCAAAGGCACAGAGGATATCTTCCAGAAATTTGCAGCAAACTTTGCAATAAGCCTTAGAGAGATCAAGCTTCATAAAAATAGAATTTTTCCTATGAACATGCATAAAGTGAATAGCTTCCTGGACAATAACAATACCATCAATGATTTGACAACCTTGAGCAAACCCCCTTGTTCAGGAGAAACAATGGAAGGAATAAAAAGTTTCAGCCTCTTAGCGATAGTTTTAAAGAAAATATTATAAATAGTATTGCAAAGAGCTATGGGTCTACCATCAAAAAAATTCAAAACCTGACCTTTCTTAGGAATCGCAGCAAGAAAAGAGTTATTAAGAGATTTAAGCATTAGTTTTGAGGTACAAAGAGAAGCTGCCAAAATGTCATCTTAGACAATATCCTAGAAAACTTGAAAGAACTCAATAGGAAATCCATCAAGTCCAAGAGTTCTATCTTTTTTCATCATAAAAACAACTTTCTCTAACTCATCCATGGAAATAGGTCCACTGAGAAAGGAATTGTCATCAGCAAAGATAAGATGACGAATACATTTCAAAATAGTATGCCTGTTATTTGGATTTATCATGGTCAATTTTGAGACAAATGAGTAAGGTATGGATCCAGTTGATCTAGGAGACCTAAAGCCAAAAGATTTTCTCCTAAAATTTTGGATTTATCATGGTCAATTTCGCACCCTACATTAAGTGCCTCCTGTCTCCCTTGTTTTTTATTCTAAGTCTGTTTAATACCCAAAGCCCAAGAAGAAGCATCTTTTTTCTTATGTTCTTTGAAAGATTATGATTTCAAGTTGTCTTGTGGATTCATAATCAGAAGATGATCTTGTTTATCAATGTTAATAACAAGGGTTTCAAGTACATGTTCAAGCTTATCAAAGGCAAAAAGAGTCTCCTGAAACTCTAGAGATTGATAATTATTAGGAATAAAAAGAGGGTTTTGGGCAGAAACCATAGACTTACTTGGCATCAAAGGAGCTTGATTGGCATGAGCAATAGCTGCAGGAACATTCGAAAAATCCCGAGAAAGTGGAAGATCTTGAACAATATGATTGTGTTGCTTATTAAAATAATTTGCACCCTGCAAATGACCATGACTTTCATGATCTCCATTATTTCATCATTTCTCTAATTTTCGACCATCCTTTCCTAGTTTTCAACATGATCATCCAAAAACCTAGTAGGTATTTCTCCCAAAATTGCAAACTTATTTTTATTTTGAGCATTAGCTTTATTCCCTTTAGGGAGTGGAGGAGGTCAAAATTTACCTATCCTACAAGCCATGGTAAAACCATCAACATTAGAAGGACCGGCAATAGAACCTTGAATATCTTGCTGAATCAGTTGCTTACCCTTTCTTCTTGTGGCATCTTCCAAAAGAATAATTTGATTTGAGTTGTGGGCAATCCCGAAAAAGATGTCCATAAAAATGGCACTCCCTACATTTGAAAGGAATGGCTTCATAATTAAGGGTTTGATGCCAAACAAAATCACCCACTTGAATATTAAGAGCCTCTGGCAAGTGATTATTTAAATCCAATTCCACACAGATATGGGCATAACTAGAGATTTTTTTCTTCCTAGTAATCTATGAAGTTCCTAAATAAGTACCCAAAGAATCACCAAAAGTTTTAAACATTCATCTTTCCAAACAATCAAGATCAAAACAAATAAACAGATCCAAACTAGAACTTTGGATGGGAGTTCCATTGTAGAAATAAAATTTAGATGTCAAGGTTTCATCAAAAGTCCAACACGTTTGAAGAAATAAGGACCTCCTTCAAAATTTTGAACACAATCAGCAACATTATTAAAGGAGACGAAAAAATACCCATTGGCAACCAAGGTAATCTCCATCTCTCCTTCAATCAGCCAAGCTCTATGTGCCCAGTCTTCAAGAATTCGTAAGTTTAATCAAACGCCCATTAACTTACAAACGAGAACATGTCTCTATAAGAAAACTAAATCTTCAGCCACAAAGTCAGTGTGCAAAACAGTTGTAGGAATTTCCCTACTGCGAGGAAGACAGCCATCGATTTAAATCATCAGATTTCTCTTCTTCCAAAGAAATATGTTTCGCTGAGCAAGATCCGCAAGAATGTTGGCTGCCAAAGCTTCATACATAGGATGATTACCACTTCCACCAATCATAGCTTGTTTAAAGGAAACCTTAGAAGGATTATGAGAATCAGCCATGAAACCCTCTAAAACTCAAAAAAAATCTTGTAAATACAGATCCACAGGAGAAAAGCACAGAATCTCCACAAAGACCAAAGATCCAAGCCAAAAGCAGTGACTAAACACACATGCATCAGCATGCAAAGGCATGCAGCAGCAGCAGCAGCAGGAAGCTCTCACCCCCAACTATCTTGTAATTGTTACCAGTTGAGCATCCAATTAGAGTGACTTTTACACAATAAGAAATGTAGTGTTCTCTGCTCAGTGTGGATATGAGAACACGATCTTTTTTAAACCAGATACACTTCAACAAAATGTGTATGAAAGACAAGTGTCATCGTTCTACTCCAAAATTATTACGTATGATACCCTTGGCATGGCTATTAATTACAAAGCACATGGAGCAAATTCTGACCCAGCAAGAACTTCCAATCTGTTACTAAACGAAATACATAATACATTGTTTCTCTCTAAATCTATGATTGAAAAAAAACCAAAAATTTCTCTCCTATTCAGCTGCCCTTCTCTCATTGCTGTACACAATGCTTCCTTGCTGCTGAAGGGGTATATATCCCATGGACTCCTTCCTGAACCAGCCCACTTAGACCCATCCCACCTTCAGAGCAGCCACAATACCTGAACCAACAGATATCAACAACTAACTCAAAAGGCTTCATAGAGCATCACACAAAATGAACCATCAGGGGACCCAATTTTCCTGCTAAAAAAGAAAATGAATGTTATCTAAAGATTGATACTTCTACAAAACTCTGTTTGACAATGAAAGAAATGGAGCTAAGATTTCAGCTGCTGAAGAAAAATATCCATGATCTGCAGATTCATGGGAGCTAGGCCACAAAACCTTTCGACCATGAGTCAAATAAAACTACAAATCTAACGTGGGTCAAATAAAACTAGAAACCTACCACAGCAGAAGAGATCTCAGAGATGCCAAAAGATTTATCCATCATTGTTCACCACAAAGCAAGAAAATGACAGTTTTCCAAGGAGAAGCCTGAATTCTCAAAAAAAAATATCTTTTTACAAGAAATCTAGCACCCACTTTCAAACCAATTGAGAACTTTGATAAGAAATTATTTGGACATTTACTAGGATATAGTTGGACTGCTAATTGAATAAAAATGAAGTTTTGTTGAAGGTTTAAAAGCAGCATAAGTGAGGTATCTTAAGTTAATATTTTTGAATAATTGGATTCCTTTCAAAATGTTTTGCAGTTTCAAAAAAACAGAACCTCATTTCGAGACCATATACAAATGTCAGGTATTAATAACAGTCAGATTTGTCTTTCTTATTCAAACACTATCAAACTCCTCACATTCAGGACAAAACAGTGAAACTAAACAGTCATCAAGGGACTTGAAATAGATTTTCTTCTTCCACAAAACATGGAAGGTGTTACTTTTCTTATCTGTCAACTCCTGTAACGTTCTTGCCATAAATACATCCATTAGGACCCATTAGGGTTTGTGCTAGTAACTTCTCTCTCTTAGTAGTTCTTTCTCTTTAAAGCATATTCCTTCTTTTGAGGAGGAGAAATATAGTAGTAGAGGGAGAGTTCACAATGAGAGCTGCATTTCAATCATGCTAATTGCTAAGCCTTAAGACTCATAAGGTTATTGGCCATTAAAAGTAGGTGCCTAAGCAAGTGTGATTGCATGTAAGCCATGAAGAAGTTCATTCTTCAAGAGGCAAGGAAGGAATAAAAGATGGATTTTCTTGAGATAGTTCAATTTCATGCATTCTGAGTCTTGGGGTTATTTGTAATTAAAGATAGAAGTTCATTGCCCTGTTTCTTGAGAGAGTATGATTGCAAGTAGTCATTCAAGCTCATTGATCAGGTTCAAGTGAGAATGCTAGAAGAGAGGTATCCTTGGAAGGCCTTTGAAGGGAGCAAGTTTGTATAAATTGAAATGTATGGTGGATTCTTGCTGCTGGAGTTATTTCCACATTGGGTTTCACCAGGGTATATATCATGAGTTATCTTGTACTTCTGCCTGCTGTTTTTGTTTTTTCTTTTCAAAATTACTCTTTAGGCCAAAGGCCCAAAACGCTACAAGTTTCTAACAACTAAGACACAATGGATTTGGATGACAACAATATCTCTATCTCTATTGATATGAGTCCTCCATAATGATCTATTTTAGCATAGAACTAGTGAGCAACAACATAGAGAATCACAGATTTGTATTGGTGAAACAAGGTATGGAATATCCACCCTGATTACTGATAAAATTGATCTCAAATCCTATTTTCCTTATGCCTATAGGGGCTGCTAACGCATTCCAAATTTGTGTCTGTTGTGTTTAATGATTTATCCAAAATGAAGAATCAAAGATTCGTCTTGGTGAAACAAGTTGGAATATCCATCCTGATTACAGCTCAAATTGATATCAAATCCTGTTTCCTTTTGTGCCTATTGGAGCTGCTAACAGATTCCAAATTTTTGCCTGTTGCATTTTGTTCCTTCACAACTTATTTTCTTTTTAAATTCACAAATTAAGGTAGAAGAGCAACACTCAGAGAAATAGGATTCATGCAGTAAGTTACAGAAGAAGGGATATGCAAACAGCAGTCTACACAAGGTTACCAAGGTAGGCAAACAGAAAAAAGAAATGACAGGTTCGACCACCATTTAACACGTCATAGTAGTTCATCTGCTACCAAACTTGTTTTGCACAGCTGTCCATGAGCACAATCACCACAAACAGATTCAACCACTGTCGAACTCATCTTGATCTAATAATACAATGCTTTGTAGTTGCAAGTTGCCAGCTAATATTCTGAGATCTGAATGAGAGATATCTGACAGTGTGCTACAGAATTGGCATTTGCCTGTTTTTATTTTTACCTGCAAATTGGAAGTTGTTGTGAACTAACAACTGGAATAGATGCATTTGAGATCTTGTAATATGGCATGTTCATTTTGTCGGACTAATCGCCAGCATCTCCCTTTGGATTTGGGACATGGACTAACCGCCTCCTGTGGATCCACTTATCTCTGGTGTTTGTATCGGGCATGTTGTACCCAAAATAATTTTTTGGCATTTTGCTTAAATTGAGCTAAATCATGTAAAATGTTGTCAAATGTCTGTTTTAGGTCAAACCAAACATAAGGTTTTTGTGGGTTTGTGTCAAGGAAGATGCTTGCAAATTTCTGAAAATTTCAAAATTAGGGTTTCAAAACCCTGTTTCTAGGAAAACCCCTGAAAATAGGACCTTTCCAGAATTAGGTGAAAATGGTTTTGCTAGGATAAATCGACTTCACGATCACACTGGTCAAGTCAAAATCACCAAAAAGTTTGTTTTACTCTGGTGGGTCTATTTTCATTTTTCAGGAAGAAAGCTAAGACCTTCGTAGCCATTAATAGCAGAATGACCAGTACCAGGTGGAGAAATCTAAACCTCAAAAGCTTCAACGAAGAATCCATGGAGAAAATGCTCGAAAAGATGCTCTGCGATGGAGGGGATTCTCAAAAGTGAAAAATGCTGAAAATTGGCTAAGTCTGGAGAATGCATGCCTTGCTACCAAGAGGAGGCTATGCAGTCAAATGACTTGGTCACTTTCCCAACACCCGTACACGCAGCATGGTGAAGGTGATTGCCAAGACGCACGCGTTCGCATCGTCAATGACAATGCTCGAATCAATCAAGCTACACGACGAACGTGAGGCGTGAAGAGATGATTTTTCAAAAGGAAATGATGAAACTGCAAGCTAAAAGCGCCCCTGCTGGCCAGGGGCGCCCTTGGATTCAAGAGGTCAAATACAGCCATCAAATTTATCTGAAGCAGTCACCTTCTTCATACTCCTGTTGGCTTTCCAACGAAACATTCAGCGAGATCATCTGATTTGGTGATCACCGGCAAACGTCAACAGAGTATGGAGATGCTGCAAGCAAGAAACATCCAAAATGGCGGTCCAACATGAAAAAGGTGCCCTTGTTGAAGAAAGGCGCCCTTGAATAAGATGATGAAGATGTCACTTCCTGAGAAATGTTGTCTTCGTGAGATCTCTCCAGCTTCAATCCAGCTTCGCAACGAACCAGTCAACAAGCCTGCAAGACACATCAAATGACAGCAATGGTTGATCAACAGAGCATGCAAATTGGAGGACTAATCAATGAGCTTCAAGGTAAAAGCACCCCTACTAGCCAGGGGCGCCCTTCTTTTCAAGACACCTGATGAAGTTATCAACAACTGTTGTGTATAAGGGATTTGTTCAGCTCCCTCTCAGCCTCTCAATCAATCCAACAGCACGTTCATCGGACCTGTCAAGCAGTCAGAGCCAATGATCAAGCAAAAAACGCCTGAGATGGAGACTAAATGAAGAACATTGGAAAATGTGCTAAGTGTCAAGAAAAAGTGCCCCTGCTGAAGAAAGGTGCCCTTTCTTTTGGGCATGCAGATGCAGTCTTTTTGCTAAGTGACCTCCAGGATGACCACCTCGATTTTGATCGATCTCGACAACAAAACCATCAACGAAGACATCCGACAAATCTATCATCTGACGACAGAGATCAAACTGAGGCAGTTTTCAACATGAAAATAGCTAGTCAGAAAGCCAAAAGCGCCCCTGCTGAAGAAAGGCACCCTCGCTTTTGAAGACCTAAAACTGCCTTTCAGAAGCTGTGAAACCAGTCATCCTTTCCAGGACTGAGTTGGTTATCCGATGAATCATCAAGCGAGATCATCAGACTCGTCAATCAACGGAGATATCAAATCGAAGCACAGAGGGTCTAAATGGCAAAAATGAAGAACAGTCATGAAAAATTAACTAAGTCAAAGCCAAAAGTGCCCCTACTGAAGAAAGGCGCCCTTGAATCTGGAGCCTCAAACTCAGGTTTCTGACACGATGGCTCCCAGGCATACCTCTTCAAGATGGTTCCATCTCAACAACAGATCCATCAGTAGCTGCTAAGGATCAACTGAACGACCGAGAGCAAGGATCGAACAGAGGCACTTCAGCCTGGAAAATGACGAGTAAAGTGTTCAACACTCAAGGAGGATGCCTAAAAGGTCAAAGATGAATTTTTTGACTTGAGTTAAGATATTTTGGAGGAAAAAGTGGCCAAATCATCCCATAATCAATGGAAATCAGCTTTTAGAACTCCAGATCAGGCCAAATCAGTCTTCAATCATGAGTTGGTGCCCATACTTGATGCATTCAGGCATCAGTCACTATGTATCAAGCTTGGACATCATTATTCATTGTTTGTATTTTTAGGTTGGAGCTCAAGCACAATTATTTTCTCTCCAAGACGTCTTTTCAAGATCTGACAGAGGGTTTTCACCATTTTTCATTATTTTTGAAGATCAGCAACACAGAAGGATAATTTCAAAGGGGTTGCATCCAGAGGCACATTTTTACAGGAAGGCAGAAAATAACTTCCAATCTTCCTCTTGTCTTCTTCCTCTCTTATGTCTTAAACTTCTTGCATGTCACAGAAAACAATAGGCTACCACAGGTCTGACCAACTGGGTATGATCAACATAATTTTCCAGTAAAACCCATCTCTTCAAATTTTCCAGAAACAGCAAACTTGCTGCCCCTATTTTTAGGGGTTTTTCGGAAAAAGTCACAGAAACAAAAATCTAATGAACTGGGTTTGTTCAACATTGAAGCACGAACAAAACCCATGTGTGTCAGATTTTTTTTGGAAAAATACTTCTCGACGGGTGGCTATATTTAGGGATTTTCAGAAGTTGTCTGAACATATCCGTGTTTACAATCAACAGTCGAGTTTTTCATAATACAGTACTCTCAAGTTGAAATTAAGACCAAAATGGTCCTACTTCACGACTTTCTAAAAACACTCGACATGGACATGCATCAAGTGAAGCCCGTAGTCAAGATGGACGCCTTGGAAGGCGTAAATGACATCACCATTCAATGGATAGCCAAATGAGGAAGGTAGTCATTCCAAACATAGAGCTGCCACCGGTTACTACCACACTACCTTCCACATTCCATGTCTGGATGACGCAGCTGCAAAGAAGATCAAATATCAAAAGCAATTTGCAAGAGGCAGAAGAAGTCAACGCCTAGTTAAAAGCACTATTGACCAATGGAGATGAGGTGTAAAGCACCCACAAAGGACGTCCTACCCTCCAGAATAACATTAATGGTGACTCAAGTTAACTTGATGCCCCTTTCCAAGTTAACTCCATGTCCCACAGATCATGCATGTCAGGTCCCATTAATTGTGGATGTCTAATTTGACTTCCATGATTTGTGGATCTCAGATCTCCACTAAATGTGGATGTCTATTTTGGAGACACTTTTGTAATAAAGTTTAGTTTCAATCAACTGAAGTAGTTTTCCAGTTGACTCTTTGTTTGGTTTCAGTTAACTGAAGTAGATTTCCAGTTAACTATTTGCTCACCTACTTTTAGCCATAGGAATAAATCTTGTTGATTGGCAATAACTGAATGTTAATTCAAGGAGATTTTAGGGTTGCCTACTCCTTTGAGTTCTATAAATAAGAGCCTTGAGCTCATTATTTGTTAACCTTTACTTACTATGCAAAATTGTTGCGCCATTGTTGCCAACAAGTTTGAAAGTGATTATTTGTTCACTCTTAGATGAGAGTCAATTGGTTTGATGAGCAATTGTGCATGATTTCGTGCCTTTGCATGTCCCAATTCTTTGTAACTCATTGAAGAAATTTGAAGAAGAAAATCAAAAGGCGCTTGCATTTTGATCCAAATATTTGAGTTCTTTCAACGTTTTGTGTTTATAACTTGTTGTTTCAATCTCCTCCTTGGACAAGGGTTCCTCCTCCTTGGATATTTTGTCATTGACAGTTATCATTTGATGTTGTTCAATGAATTGTCTTTCAGCCTACAGTTTGGACAGGTGTCGTCACCTCCTCGGGAATCCTGTTAGCCAAGGCATTGTATCTTGTTGTTTCTAGTAAGCTGTTTCCTAGCCTATACCTCGGACAGGGGTTCCTCCTCCTTGGCAAGTCTGAGATCCAACTTACCGTAAAGAGTGTTTGCTTGCACAAAGCCTTATTTCCAACATAGATCTGAGAGTTCAGAGCCTCGAACTCATTTTGGCGAGACGATCAGACCAAGTAATCCAACCATCCATTCCCGCTCCTATGCCCTCATGCTCTGTTTATCTTGGGGAGATAGGATAGATTAAAAGCTAGTTAGTCGTAGTTAAGATTTGCAGAAACTAGAGAAAAGCTTAGCTACGGCACATTGTGTTTGTGCACCCTTGTGTCCTGCTGCTGAGTAAAAAAGATAGGAACCTTAGTCTACTGTACTTTTTTACGCATAATATCAGCAAAGAGGGATCTACCTCTCTAAAATCCGAAGGAGCAATACTATAACACTTGCAATAGCTGACCATTTCCAATAAGCACTCTAGAGGTGCTAATTGAAACGCCAACAGGGCATTAATAGGTTGATCTTTTGGCACAACGGCAAACGTGTTCCAACAAATGGTATCAGAGCCGGGTCGTGGGTTTGAATCCCCTCTGGTGACACTGAGGGGGGACACTGAGGGGGGGATTGTTCGACTAATCGCCAGCGTCTCCCTTCAGATTCAAGACATGGACTAACCACCTCCCGTGGATCTGCTTATCTCTGGTGTATTGGGCATTAATAGGTCGATCTTTTGGCACAACGACAAACGTGTTCCAATACATTTTGATTTTCAATTTTAAAGCATGTCCCCAATGTTTTTTGACCCTGCCTCCTACCAGAAACAGTTCAGGGACACCAGGACAGCAAGGAACAATGCCCCGCCCACCGTCCCCCCACCCCACGGTCCCCTCTGCCCAGAAAAATGTCTCTGGTACAGCAGAAAAAAAAAATAGAAATACCAGTGGACTGCTAGCCATCCCTGGGACAGGTGGTTGTCCCATATGGCTTAGAGTTCAAAAAAGCAAATTTTAAAAAAAACCACACACATAAAATGATAGAGATATGAACAATTGAAAATTTATGAATGGATCTTGTCAACTGCAACCACATTTATAAATGATCCATGACAATGAATTTCAGGTATATAAAGAATTCATAAAAATGAGAGAGATATTGCAGATATAATAAGGATTTCAGGTAAGGCAATGGGACAGTTCCCTAAATATTTGTGCAGCTGTGTCATATGATCCCACTTCATCAGATACAGTTTCCTAAAGAAAGACTTTGGGTGGTTTTCAGTTGTAGGAAGCAACAGCTTTCCTTGTTGGTTGGAAAATGAGACCTCAAGAATGTCCTTTAAGCACGGTAGTGAATTAACTGGTGGAGTCTTTTTTGGATAAGAGTGGGATCCTATGAAACATCTTTGATGAAATTTGAATTAGGGTCCCACATGGTTAGGACTATTGAAGAGACAATTGCTGTTCAGGATCATAGTTTGCTGTAAGGGTATAGGAGGAGATTGTTGTGGACAAAGAGTATTTGGGCAAGAAGCTGCTAATTTTTCTGCTTTATAAGATGGCACTATCTAGATGTTACTTTAATTATTTAAGAAACTTATCGATAGGTATGCACATCCTGCATGCTGTGTTCATAATAGAAAATTTGGCATCTTGGAAAGAGCAGTCATGCCAAATCTTTAATATTCTTGCAAGAGCTTCATTATCAAAAAAATCATATCCGAAACATGTTTAGCCTCTCAGTGCCAAAGAAGGATATTTTTCATGAATTCTGTCCAATAATTGAAGGTCCAGAAGGATTAAGAAAACTTGTTAATGAGATTGCTTTACTGTCATTTTATAAAAATGAAAGTGTGTCTTTCATGAATTCTGTCCAGTCATTGAGGGTCCAGAAGGATTAGAAAACTTGTCAATGAGATTGCTTTACTGTCATTTTATAAAAATGAAAGTGTGTCTGTTTTGGCTTTTATTTACATGCTATCAATGCCACCAAGATTCTTTCTTTCCTAAGAAGTGGATCAACTATCATGAGTTTGTTGGTCCAGTAGATGGTATAGAAGATGAACATATTCATCTGATATGGTGATGTATGCCGTCAGGGATTAGTTCATCTGAATTAATATAATTTATTTATCTACCAAACAAAAAAACGGATAGGCTACCAAAACAAGTACAAACATATAACATGCAAGAAGATTTCAGTAGGTGAACAAGTTTTGCTTGGTCTAAGACTGTAGAAGCTACCTCCACCAAGTCTCCAGCCTTGGCAACTATTCTTTTGATAAAAACCTCCTCTTCGCTGAATCCTATTTCCTGCTAGATCAGGATGAAAGCAGAAATCAGGATATGTGAAATAACAAAAAGCCACAAAAAAACTATTAAGCAGAAATCAGGATGTGCAAAATAACAAAGCCACATAAAAACTAAATTTTACTAGCAATCCATTTAATGGAAGAGGCAAACCTGCAGAGACTTTGGTGCTCTGAATATTACGATATCATCCACATCCGGTCTTCTGAAATAATAAGAAATCTATGCAGAGAAATTCAATAACAGAGCTCTCAGTGTTTCTATTCATCATAATTCTTAAAAAAACAATAAAAAGTTTTTGATCATTACACAAGTGAAAAATGCATAATAGAACTGTTAATAAACAATTAGCCAAAAGCTCAAAGAGTCAAAACCCATATCATTCTTCAACACTACCATTTGTTGGAGTTTATATTACATCACATAGAATATAGGTTAAACAAGTAAATAGAAGTTAGTAATACTAAACATTAGTAGTGTTAATTATTAGTTTGAAGATTAATTGTCAGGAATAGTTTCCCATAGGGAAGTTAAGCAATTGTACAGGAAAATGAAAGGTTTTATAAGCTATTGCAAATCAATGTATAATCCACTGAATATGATATACATATCATTTTGTTTATAATATATGCAATAAAGGTTTGATCTGATTTCTTTGTGTTTGTTCTACAATTTCAACATGGTATCAGAGCAACAGCTATCTTTGTGCCTGCGAGAAGCCACAAAGCCTTACCAACTGAAAACACTACAGACAAACTTAAAAGGATCGTCCCAATGCAGTGCTTCACCTTTGGGAATATTCATACAGAGAATGAACAGATAATAGAAAGATTTACGCACCAAACCACTGGAGTTCAAGGTAACGACATATTATCATTTAATAGCAATTGGATTTCTGTCTGTGAATGATAGAATAAATGCATAGAATAAAGTAACTGCAAATCCATCTGCTCTACATTCTCATCCAGTTTTTCAAAGATGTTGCATGGTTTCCATATGGTGTTTTAGGAGTGTTTGGTTGACCAATTCATTCAATAACTGGCGTTACTGGAGGACAAGAAAGGAAAGCATTATTCTCCACCAGCCCACAAAGTGCTGTAGTGGACCATTCAAGTTTGCTGTTTCCTCTTTGAATTGCACATTGAATGTTTTGTTAAGCAACTGCATAATGGCATTTAATGAGTTACCTTTGTGTGGTTTTGTCAGAGCATAAATGGGTGAAGGGCAGATGTTAGGAGGGGCACAGCCTACAGAGGAATATATTTCTGTTTTGAAATTGCACATGAAAGAGCGGATCCTGAAAGCATGCCAAGCCTGAATATTGCTGGGCAGAATAGAGGCATTCAGCATTTATGAAGTGTGAAGGAGGGCGTGTGAGGAGAACCAATATTCATGATTTATTGTTGAACATTAACGGGTGTTTGTAAGCTGATTCTTATTTGATGGGTGAAGTTTTGTATTACTGTTTTTTTCCTTATCCTGGCAGTGGTTCAATAATAGCATTGGTGGTGAATCTCCAAGCATGGTGCATAGGTGACTTGGTGAAAGTTTGAGTGTAGATTACAAAGAGGTCATGAGTTCAAAACATGATTATGCCTCACAATAAATTGTTGTATTCTTATTTCACTTTGCATCCACCAACTCATATGATTAGCCATATGTTTTCCAGCATTGTGAATCCATTCGAAAAGCAGCTATAGTTGGTTATGAGCGGTTGCAAGTTCGAACCCTGTAGAAGCTGTTATTTTTTATTTAGTCATTTTGTCCATTTAGAAATAAAGTTTTTTAGGGAGGAGTTATGAGGATTTTTTGTGTTCAAATCACATTGTAAAAGGGTGCATTATCAGTTGAAATTCACACTCATTACTTTCTATATTTGAACATGGCCACACATAATGCTTGTACTCTTGGGGCCATCCATGGTATACCTAACAAAGCTTTTGGAGACACCAAGCTACATTTGATGGATAGAGCATAAAGATAACAAAGAGGAGGCTGGAGAAGCCAAAGGTTGGAGGGATTTTTCCATCTCAAGCTAGCTTCTCTCTTCAAGATTGTATATTGATTGAAAAGCACCACCACCACCATATTTGTGTCCCTTTGTAATGTCCCCGTTTTCCGGCTCGCCAAACTGACCATGATTTATTTCATTAATTTAAATATTTAATATTGCTTGGCAAAAGTATATTAAAAAAGGGATAATATTAAATATTTAGATTACACGGTTATTATAAAGTGACGTGCAAGAAATATTTAAAAGATATTTAATAAAGCCACTTTATAATATGATAAGTCACTTTATAATAAAGTGCTAATTGGTTTTGGCGGGAAAACTGAAAAGGTGTTATAAAAGGACGCGAGAGCTCATTTCTCATTATGCTAGATTATTATTATTTGTTTGGTTTTCAGGTGAAGCCCTTTGGAATCTGAAACCCTAAGTGGTATTCCTACGATATCTAGTTTCGGTGGTGAAAGATTCCACCCTAGCTGGATTGCAGATTCATCCAAGATTCGCACTTGCATTTTAACATCTGGGTTGACGATTGGATAATTTGTGAGTCTTGCCAGGCAAGACAAATTATCAAAGATAAATTTGGAGATAAACGATTGGCACTCCTAGCACATTGAAGGTGGAGATTACTATTCAGTTAGAGGTTTGATATTATTGCATAGGAGGTTTTGAAGACTCTCCATAGCTGGTCAACTGTCATTGTGACGCCTGTATGGCTGTTGAATTTTTGAATGGATGCAAGTCTAGGCATGAAGATTGAGGAGACCTAGCGCTGCAAGTTCTGGAACTGAGTTAAAAATTAAAATTATTTCTTCTTTATAGGCCTGGATGTGAGAGTTTCTGCAAGTTAGGACTGTCAATACCCTTGCGTGGCCTGCACTACTCCAAGGTGAAGGCGTGACTCATTTTCAGAGGACATAATACAGTTTTAAGGTGCCGTTTGGTCATCAAGAAGGACCGCGGGTATGTTTGCAGCCATTCTGCCCTCCCCTTTTGCTATTGTAGGACTGTGGTAAGGGTTGTGGGCTAGGTTACCGGATTTGTACCCAGAGGCCTCGAACCCGGTTCGGGTGCGAACCCGGTTCGGGTGCGAACCCGGTTCGGGTGCGAACCCGGTATGGGTTCGCCTGTGGGTACCCGCTGGGTACGCACCCTGTGCGTACCCAGCGAGTACCATGCCCGTGGGTACGCGGACCCGGGGGTACCAGCCGCGTACCCGGGCGAACCCCTGAGAACCCACGGCCCAGCACTTAAAAAGTGGGCCCAAAAGTGAAAAAAAAACAATTTTTTAATTTCTATTTTGCCTCAAAACCCTAAAACGACCCAATATGAGGCCATTCAACACTAAAACATTTCATTTTTACCTCTCATTTTGCTCTCTCCATATTTTGTGTCCATCTTAGCATTTTGAAGGGAGGTGATTGCATTTGAAGGAGATCGATTGTGGAGTGGCAAATAGCTTCTACAAAGGAGATTTAAGTGTTCAAGGTATGCATTTAAACCCTATTCTTCAATCTTTTGATGAATTTTTTTAAGTTTCTTAGTTTTTGATGAATTTTTTCAAGTTTGTGAATAAGTTTTTCAAATATATATTTTTTTTTTTCATTTTTTTTAGAGATTGCAACAATGGCCAGTAGTCAAAGTTCAGTGGGTGGGGATGGAAGCCAAAAGTTCAAAATTGATAAAGGATCTCCTTTATGGAGACATACCACACGAATTTCACAAATTCCTGGAGGTGGGGGGTTTGTTTGGAAGTGTAATTTTTGCAATGTACAATATAATAGCTCCTACTACCGAGTGAAACTTCATTTTATGGGCCCTGGTGGTAAAGGGATTAATATGTGTGTGGGCCCAGATAAGAAGGGGTTTTCTGCTGTACAAATAGCAGCATTTATAAAAGAACAAGAAGATGCTGACAATTCAATTGCAAGAGGAAAACAAACTAGTTATAGTTCCGGAAAGAAAAAAACAACATTACCCACTCATCAGATAGTTAGGCCCTCTAGACATCCCTTCTTGTCTATACCCTCTACGGAAGAAGAAGATGAAGAACCAGAAACCACCACCCGCAAGAGAGGTCCATTAGAGAAGGCATTTAAAATGGAGGCAAGAGATATTGCTGAAGAAAAAATTGCACGTTGCCTCTATGCCAATGGTCTTCCATTCAACTTGGTGAGATCACCATATTGGAAGGACATGGTGTCAGCAATAAATAGTGCACCTCCCATTTCACAAGTCCTGGGTATGAAAAGGTGCGTACCACCTTATTGCAAAAAGAGAAGAAATATGTAGAGGCCCAACTAAAACCAATTAGAGATTCTTGGGTTGAAACAGGTGTATCTATTGTTTCCGATGGATGGAAAGATTGCAAAAACCGTCCATTGATTAATGTTATTGCAGTGTCCCCCAAGGGGGCAATGTTTTTGAGGGCGGTTGACTGTGAAGGGAAGTGAAAGATGCAGT
Source organism: Sequoia sempervirens (assembly GCA_007258455.2). NCBI lineage: Eukaryota > Viridiplantae > Streptophyta > Pinopsida > Cupressales > Cupressaceae > Sequoia > Sequoia sempervirens. Next base: position 28,115 of record VDFB02260270.1, on the reverse strand, counting down.
GTTCATTTCCAGGATTCTCATTGACTCCATAGAGATGGTGGGTAGTGAAAATGTTGTCCAAGTAGTTACGGACAATGCAAAAGTTTGCAGGGCTGCAGGTGCTTTGGTAGAGGCCGGATATGAGCACATCTTTTGGACACCGTGCACTGTACACTCCCTCAATTTGGTGATGCAAGCAATTGGCACCCAAATAGAGTGGGTGAAAGAAATATACCAGGAGTTTGAGAGATCCAGATGTTTGTGACAAACCACCATATGTCACAAGCAATTTTCAGAACTTTTTCAACATTGGAATTGTTGAAGGTAAATTTTAAAATTTAATTTATTTAGTTTCATTTATCATTTATGTCATGTTTTACATAATTGAATAAAATAATTTTTTGCATTATTTACATATTTTAAATGTGTTATTAACTTACTATTAACATGTTTTTAGGTTGCCGAGACCCGGTTTGCATCTCACACAATTGTTCTGAGACGACTTGTAGAAGGTGAAAGATGCATTGAGTCAAAATGGTTATTAGCAACCAATGGAGTATATGGAAGCAATCAAAATTAGAGAGGGCCCAAAAAGTCAAGGCATTGATCTTGAATGACGTTGGTGGGATCGTGTGAATTATGTATTGGAATTCACGAACCTATCATGTCTATGCTTCGGTTTGCTGATACAGATGAACCATGCTTGGGGGATGTCTATGATAGCATGGACACAATGTTGGAAAAAATAAAAATAGAAATACAAAAAAAAGAGAATGATCCTGAAGACACCTTGTACAAAAGGGTGGAAGCAATTGTTCTTCATCGTTGGAACAAGATGACAACTCCATTGCACCTCCTTGCATATGCCCTATCTCCGAGGTACTATACCACTAAAATACTTTCTATCCCAGGGAGAATACCGCCATATAGAGATGGTGAAGTTGCTAATGGGTATAAGACGGCATTTAGTAGAATGTTCAGTGATCCAGAAGTGCATGCAAGTGTCATGAGAGAATTTGGAATGTTTGTCACAGGAAAATCAAAAAATCATAATGCTTCTGTTGCTAGAGACCAATACAAAATGGATGGTCTTACATGGTGGTACCTCCATGTCAAGATTATATGTACCTCCAACCTCTTGCAATCAAGATCCTCTCACAAGTAAGTTTTTTTTTTGCCACTTGTATTGTAAAATTTAACACTTAACATTCTTGAATTTATCTTGCATTTTATTTTATTTTTAATTTTGTTGGTTTTCTCTCCAGGTTGCAAGCTCTTCTGCCCGGCTGAACATTGGAGTACATACTCCTTTATCCACTCAGTGAAGCATAACCGATTGGCTGCAAAAAGAGCTGAAGACTTAGTGTACATTCATTCCAATTTGCGTCTTCTGTCACATAAGGATCCTCAATACAGGCAGGGGGCAGCGAGGCTTTGGGATGTAGCACCCGAGTCTATTGACTTGGATGCAACCATTCAGGATCTTGCTAGAGCCACTATGGATGATGTGGGTGATATTGATGACATATCACATGGTGTTGGATCCGCTTTGGGTTCAAATGATGATGATTTTGAAGTTGAAACCACTCAAAATCCAAGTCATGATGATTCTGACAATCCTTTTGATGATTGATGAGCACATGAACAATGAACATTGAATCATGTTTCAATGTTTCATGAACTACATTTTGTAATTCAGTAATTTTATTTGAATATTTTTCAACTATCAATTGGCATTTAATATTTATCTTTGGCATTTGGCATTGATCAATGATCAAGTATCATACTATGAAATGATTTAGTTTTACAATTCTCTATATTTCTCTTATTTTTTTGTATATATAATACATATATATAGATTTATAATATATTAAATTATTTATATATATATATATATATATATATATATATATATATATATATATATACACACCGCGATACCATCATTACCCAACCCCTAAAATTTTGCCCGTACCCACGTACCGGGTTCTCGTACCCGAACCCGTCCCCGAACCCGAACCGGTAACTTAGGTTGTGGGCTGTGCTGAGTGTGGCGACTGGATGGTGGTCATGGGTTATGAGGTTGACAGCAGCAAAACACCATTTTTTGTCCTCACTTTTCTTGTACCAGTCAACAGCAAGCCGGGGTTTGCAGATTGAGGCATCATTTCCCTGAAGATTGTAATTGGTATTTATATATATTCTGAAACTATGTTTGTATCTCTCGAAACATCTGCATAAACATATATACTGCTGCATTTGTCTTTGTCCAGAAATGTATGGTTGTATTTCATATGCTGCAAAAGAAGAATGAATATATATATGGTTTCATTGGTGCATATTGGATGTAATGGTTATTAGTTAAGTTATTTATGCTCATTTTGCAAACTCTTATATCTGAAGTAAATCAGTCCAGGACTATGCAAACTGTTTGACAAAATGCCAATATGTCAAATTGAGAATATCGTGAAAAATATTGATCAAATCTAAGGGGGATTTTACACCCTTCTTGGAGCAAGGGGTGGCTTGGCAGTATTTGTCGATGGTGTAACCTCTAAGATAGGTTTAGATAGTGTATCTGCATTTACTTGTTTTGTGGATAGTGTAATCACTAAAATAGGTGTGATTTGTGCATCTAGATTGATTTTGTTCTTGTTGTACACCGGAGAAGGGATTTGGTTCCCACAGCACTAGGTGAGGAATATTGACACTCTTAGAGGAGAGTGGACACTCAGAGGAGAATTGTTCTCTCATTGTGCAGGCACTGGAGGAGATATTTTAACACACTCAGAGGAGAGATGTTCTCTAATTGTGCATGGAGTCTCATATGATACAAAGGATTTGTAGGTTTGATAGTCGGTACGTCCCTTGATGCAATCAATTTCATGTGCCTTGAGTGAGCAAGAAGATCCAACCTTCAGGTCTTTTTTCTGATTAGACACCTCAACCACTTCATCACCATGGAAATGATCAATGGACCCCTGCCAACATTTCTGATATGGATGAGATTCACATCTACATAATACACATAGACCACACAACAGCCATAAAGGCCACTCACCATATGATGTAATAAAGCAATAATGAAAGCAACCTGCAGATCTCTAACTTCAATCCCTTCATAATTTCCTTGGAGTGCAGGTATATTTTATGCTTTGTCATTACTGTGGGAAGCTGAAACAACCTTCAGATTTGGCATTCTTGGTGGCAGAGCAAACTTGTTTCGAGAACAGCACTTCAGTAGAGTTCAAGGATCCTTGATAACTCTATTTATAGATCTCTTCAATTCTATCAATGCCAGCGTCTACATTGCACTCATATGCCCCTGAAGATTTATTTGACAGAGAGAAATTATGTCAAGCTAAATCCATCTGCTATGGGCTCTCCTAATATGTCTTATCAGGCAACAGCAGCTTAAGGTAATGTCACTATAATACTTGATGAGAGATCAGAGATAAGGGCATCCCTACATGCAAAACCATCACCCCAACACGAGTCTCAAGCCATCCATGGAAGTGTCAAAACCAAGGTAAGTTCCCTCCTCTTTCAGTTTTCTTTCTTGTCTCCTCCATTAGTCTAAGATCTTCTCATATGCAGCCACCCAAGGTTACTCACATTGCACACCTTGTGTCTCACTATTTTTGTTACCCACCTTGTATCACCCCTCTAAGAGCTGCTCCCGACTTATCCAAACCTCCTAGAATGGAGAATTCCTCCCCTATCTTCCATCCTCAGCCCATTAAGTCTGTTACACAAATGCTGACTGGTGACACACACTTACAACCTATGTTACTAGGTTCAACTTCAGGTTCAAGTTCGGCAAAGATAAAATTCAAAACAAATTCATCAACTAACAAAATTCAGCGTACAGCGCCCTGTAAATGCTGCTTAATATATCAAAAACAAAATTCAGGAAAAATTTCCCCCGTTTATGGGGTTGGGGAGGTTAATCTGTCTAAGAATGTACAAAAAGACAAAGTGAAAACCACCAGAGGAGGGTTGGATCAAAATCAACTTTGACGGGGCTACAAGAGGTAATCCAGGGATGGCAGGGGCTGGTTGTGTGGTGAGGGATCACAAAGGCAGAGTATTAAGGTTAGTAGGAAAGAAGATTGGAAACACAACAAATAATGATGCATAATTCCAAGCAGCATTACTAGGACTAATAACAGGCAGAGAACTAAAAGCGGATAAGGTGCATTTGGAAGGGAACTCTCAGACACTGGTGAATGCAATAAGGTCAGGTCAAACACCAAACTGGAAACTACAAAGGTGGCTGGTGAGAATAAAGGAGGCGTTACATTGGTTTAAAGAAACTATCATTTCACACGTCTATCGTGAAGGGAATGACTTGGCAGATGAGGTGGCTAAAACGAAGGTTGATATGATAGTGGGGAAAGCTGACATTAAATCGATGACAGATTGGCACACCTTCCGTTGCCAATCCGAAGGATAATATCGCTTAACGCAGGCGTAATCACCTGGCATGAGGTGCGGGCATCATCACACATCAAGTCGGACGGGGAAGGACGGCAGCAACTTCAGGTAATAATGGCAATGAGGCTTTATTACCACACAAATGGAGGCAGCCGCATTGTAACAAACAGCAAAAAGATGGACATATACATTTGCATGGTTGCCAAGAAAAGGCAGATGGCCTTCTGTGGTGATGTGTCAGAGCGGCGGCTGATGGCCTTTGATGACAGATTGGCACACCTTCCGTTGCCAATCCAAAGGATAATATCAGTTAACGCGGGTGTAATCTCCTGGCATGAGGTGCGGGCATCATCACACATCAAGTCGGATGGGGAAGGACGGCAGCAACTTCAGGTAATAATGGCAATGAGGCTTTATTACCACACAAATGGAGGCAGCCGCATTGTAACAAACAGCAAAAAGATGGACACATACATTTGCATGGTTGCCAAGAAAAGGCAGATGGCCTTCTGTGGTGATGTGTCAGAGTGGTGGCTGATGGAGATTTTTAAAACAATTGCGGGGGTGGGTTCTGTATGCAATTAGAATGGTGTTGGGGGACGAATACTTGAGCGGAAATGGTTGCTACCGCGTCAAAACAGACATAGCGTCCATGTTTCTCGCCATGCTCTTCGACACGGGAGAACCCAAGGAGACAATGGAGACTTTGATGAGGAAGCTCATCTGGACGAGGTGGCGCAGAGGCATGAAGGGCTACCTCAACTGTGCCATCCTAGGGAGGGGGCTCTTCCCCAATGGCCGATCCACGCTGAAAAGATGTAGTGTTGACGACAGGCCACTCCAACAATTTGTAATATAGGGACTGAATATGAATATCACGGCAAGGAGGAACCAAGCAAGGCTAGGGATCAACTTCTTGAAGGATTGTGTCCAGGGTGCCACGGCGGGTGATGGGAATTGGGCATTTGCACTGGTGCAGGAGGGTGAGGATGGGGCTATAGAAGGTAATGACTAATGCAAGCAAATAGAATATTATAATATTGTAAGGATGAGCCAGTCTTGTTAATATAATGGCTCTATAATGGAACACTAGAAACAATCGTAGGGTATTAGGAGCTAGCTGATCTAATAGGTGTTGGGGCTGAGCCAATTTTATGTTTCAGGGGCTCTGGTAGGGGGTATGGGGGAGCCAATTTTGTATGAATTTGGCTCTGCATATGGATGTATTGCTCTTTCAGACCTGTTAAGAGGTCCCTGCTGTAATTTTTTGCTTTTAATAGATGGGTGTGGCCCCACAATTCCACGTTAACTTGTCAAAAAAAAAAAGGAAAAATTTCATGATTAAATTGAAATAATATAAAACCATAATTTTTGTTAATAAACTTAATATTTTAATAAATTTGAACATTATAAATCTACATTTTTTATTAATAAAGTTAATATATTAAGAAAGTAATAAATAAAATATAAGTTTTAAGTTATAAATAAATTACAAATGTTTAATCGCAATATTGATAAAGTTATAAATTAATTATAATTTTTTTGTATCCGTTGTGAAGGGTTTCAGGGCCCCTTCAAAACCTGCTTTACCTTTTATCAAAAAATAAGTTATTAATCTTAATCTATGTTATTAATTTTAAAAATTATCGACATTACATTGTAAACTTTAAACATAAAAATTTTAGGTTAGAAAACATTAAAAGACAATGAATATTAAACATTAATTGTAACAAAAGACAAAAAGAAAGAAATGAATGTCACTGCTCCTGATGTACACCACTGAACAAACAAATAGTTAAACAACGCTGTCACACGTCTAACATCACTGCCATGCACAGTAAAAACTGAACAAAAGATCTGACCAAACACAGTCATGCCACTGTCATACAACTTTGGAACAACCATACACAGTCAAGCCTTCAGAACAAATGAACCAGTACAGAAAGGGCATAGAAAGGGCACAGAAAACTGTTGCAAAACATGAAAAATAAGGCACTGGCAAAACGCCAACAGAGGATATATTTTGCAGTCATACTGAAGCACATTTTACAGAAAAAAAGACAAAACTCTACCCTTTCCTTTGAAAATTCAAATGGCTGTTTTCATGTGATTTTTTATGATTTTAAGGTTTCTTTTTTAAGATTTGCCAAATTTCAATTTTTTATAATAGAATTCAGTGAATCTAGTAACTTAGCTTACCATAAAGAGCAAACAACCAAAGCTAATGATAATCCCCAAGGCAAGTACCAACTCCATTTGGCCTTTGGATAGTATCAACGACACCTCAAGTGCACTTATGAGAGTCATGTAAAACCAAAACAAGCAACATGAATTTAACCAAGAAAACACAACCTCGGTAATGCTTGAAACCATCTCTGACCACAGCTAAATTGAAATCACCAACTTCTAGGCTTCTACAATATATGAGGATGCTTGAAGCCACATTTGACAAACAATTGGAGCTAAACCAAATAATGAGAGAAAGATGAGTCACTTTGAATGAGCAACTGAACACACTGTGTTGGCTGCGACTAGAACTTGATGCTACTCTATCAAAGTTGGTTATGATGCTACTCAATCAAAGCTGGTTATGATGCTACTCGATCTAGAAATTTGGCCAAGCCGAGCCTAAGGATGGGATGGAAATTTGGTTGCATCTCTAGATTCCCAAAGTTGGTGCCTTTGCTTGGCTGGCCTCATGCTACAAGATGATTACCTGGAAGACACTAAAAAGAGATTCAAAGAACCTAGCAGGTATGTCCTCTACTAAAAACTCAAGGAGAATGCATAATCCTTTTGTTTAGTGATTTCACTCTTCAAATCTAGCAGAAAGATTTAAACAAGTTTAATTTGAATTGGGTAAGTCCTAAGTCATTCCTGAATTGGGATTGGTATGGTCTTGTCCAAACAACAAATCCCAAATCAAGGATCTTTGGAAGGGTCTCCTCTCTCTAATTCCATGGGGCATGGAGTATTTGGCTAGAGCCTAGAAAACAACAAAAATAGTTTTATGTGATCAAAGCCTCTCTTAGGAACATTGTGCTGCCAAAATTACAGTGGCCATTTCAAATGGGTATCCTCCCAAGCCAAGCTCCACCCATATGAACTCAAGAGAAAGGCTAATGGTTGTTGAAAAATTGGCCTCAAATTAACATACCCGTCTAATAGGAAAAGAGACTTAAAGGTCAATAGATGAAATCCTCCTTCACTGTATATTGACAATGTCAGAATGCAACCATGGTATTGCTGGTACAACTGTACAAGTGTCACACCAATGATTCTACAAGTAAACTAGTAATGGCTTCAGTTGTTCATATCTCAAGGGGCTCAAACAACAAAGAACATAGGATTGTCTTAATTTAAGGTTTATACCTTACACACCTACTCTAAATATTTTGTCCTTACTCTAAATATTTTGTCCTTAGAAGTGGAAGATGATTCAATCATCTTCATCGATGCTCCCACACTCTGTATCAGAGATTGAATAAAATTGTGATTGTAGTTAGGCTTCTAGCATCTAAACTCAAGAAAATCATTTGCCCTCATTGCACACAAGAAACTAATAAGCTAACAAAACTCAAAGCTAATGTCAACATCTCCCTTAATGCATTCTCTTAGGTTCAAAGATAAGTCACAACGTTCATGTTTATGTTTGCATTTGTGTTCGGTGGGTAGAAAATTCAGAATAGGTTTGTCAACAAATAAATAATGGGATAAATTTCATGATTTATGATCAGCTACATACACCTCCATATATTCAACCTTATCCTAGCCCTATGTGCACCTATTCACACGCATTTGCCTCATTATCAGCCAACATATCCATACACCTAATTCCTGCCTTGAGATCCTACATTCCCTATCAAAGGTCAATCCTACAACGAGCGAGAGTGATCCTACATTGAGTGGAACAAACCCCAAATTCATTGTGTTTGGTATTTCATAACATTCATTTGAGCATTTAAAAAGATCCAAGAATCATCTTAGATCATTTGAATATCCTAAGTAATTACAAGGATCATTCCTAAGAACATTTAGATATGGAGCATTAAAAAGAATCAACATTAAAATTTGAAAATAGGCCATTACATGTTTGTTGTCTGCCAACACTTGCACAAGGCCAAAAATCAATCTTTCAAGGAGGTTGATTAAGGAGAACTTGACCCTCACATTCATCAACTTCCCCAAGTTATTTTCCAATACAAATGGTCCTTATGAACTAGTAGACATTAGAATTTGGGCCAAGACAATTTTTAGTAGTCCACAATCAACCCATTCAAAACTGCACATCGTGGGTAAAATCTATGCAAAAGGTCTAATCTACTAGACTCTGGATCAAACTCACAACACGTGGGCTTGATTTGCCAATTTCTAAGAGTAACCCAATTCAACTCATCATCATGCTTCCAACACATATAAAAGTTGCAACTCTAAGTTACAATTCAATAGTCATGATCAAAATAGTAGACATCTACCTATCAACCACTAGAATCAACTAAGTGCTTTCATTTCTATTAATTTCAGACTTCAAAGGATTATTGAATGACCTATCCTTGCTCTTGATTGATCGTCTTATTCATAAAACCTAATTTTGGTAAAGGAATCCATTTTTTTCTTTACATTTTTGGTGAGCCCGTCTACTCTTACACGATTGAGTTTCCCCCCTAGGGTTTCTCCCTCAGTAGGTATTTTTCACATTTGAAAATTTCTCATTATTGCTACATCTAATTTTCAAATCTGATTGAGGTTTAATTCTTATTTCATATTTGTGCTTCATAGCCATATCTTTATTCCAGGTTTGTGGCTTATGCATATCGCTTATTGTTCGCCACCCTACCCACCCCTAGATTTGCCTCTAGGGTTTCCTTTTTAGATCTGATTTTTCAGATTTGTATCCTTCATTCCATTTAATTAGAATTTTGGTCCATCCTTATGTGCTTGTCATTGACTGAATCCCATTAGGGTTTGGATTCACATTGTTTGATCTTTGCCTACCCTCTCACCCTTGTTTGTGCTTCATTGACACACCTTTTATCATGGACTCCCATAGTCCATTGTCCTTAGCCAATATCCGTGCATATGTTACAGATCTTGAAGTGTTCCTACACTTTGTTACTTATGATTCTTCCATGTTTGATATTCTCGTGTCTTTTTATCCTACATATTGTAGGTGTTTCCTCTATGGACGTGTTGTTTCATCAAGTGTGTGATCTTTCCTCCTTCATAGAGCTTGTTATTTCTTATGCTTCTATCCTAGATGCTCTTACTTCACTTGTCCATGAGCTTCACAATATTTCTATTCCTCTGATGGCCTCTGATGGCCAGTGATATGGATGTGCATAAGCATGATGACATATTACCTTTGAACATCTCTCCTTCCTATGTTGATGATACTTTCGCCCTAGCCTCTCATGATGCATCTAAGGATATTTCTTAATGTGATGTTGATATACATAGTGAGCCCCTCCATTCTACATCTCATAGTAGCATTCCTTGTTCACTTATGTATTCACCTATTTGTGCCTCTCTTGCTTCATCTTGCCATGAGGATCCTAGTGATATTGATGCACATGTTCCACCTTCACATGAGGTTGTTGGTCCTTCTTCTATATCTTATGGCTCATGGTCTCTTGATGATATATTTAGTGATGAGCATGGCGATAGTTCTTTATCTTCTCTTGACCTAGTTAATGACTTTGTTTTGGGATGATCTACTCTAATATGCACATTCTTCCAACACACTTATAATAGTCATTTGACATTTAGCGCTAATGAAGATGTAAATTACATGGTAGATTATTTATATCTTCATATTACGCTTCTATACATGATAATTGTACTTTGATACATGTATTTGGTGATACCTTTATTGATTGCACTAAACAATGGTTTGATTCATGTCGTGAGCCTTCCATGATTTCTCATTAATTATTTTACCATTGGCCCTAGACCATGAGTTACTCATGATTTTCTCATCCTTCCCCTTCTAATGGCCCTTCCTTAGTGGAGCTCATGGATTTCTCTATGCATCATGATGATATACAATCTTTTGATTATGTCCCTCATTTGGATCCATATACTTGCACATGACATATCTTTGAGTACTTGCAAAGTACCTCCTACATCTTTTCTTGCACCTAATTTAGCTATCCCTAAACAAGAACAACATGAGGATCTTATACAATTTTTTCTTGGTATATGTGAGGATAAAGTGCCACTAGTTGATATTATATCTCCCATTATTACACATCATATGCATACATATATGAATATATGGGATTCATTGAGAATTATATTTCCCCTTATGAGAACTACCTCATTAGTGAAAAGGCTCATCTAAAAAGAGCATTGATGATTATGAACAAAACCCTAAACAACAAGACCATATCCAACTAATATTACGCATTCCTTTGGCACATGAAAATTTGACTTATCCTACACCAAGTGGATTTATGGCACCTTGTTTCACAAAGTATGATGGTAAAAGTGATCCTTTACAACATTCACAATACTTTCAAATTATGTGCCTTATTTTAATGAGGATCAATTTCTTGCTAAGGCGTTCCCATCAAGTTTGAGTGGTCATGCACTTACATAGTTTATTGATTACCACATGCTTTTGTCACTATATTTAAGGATTTGGTTAGTGCTTTCATGAATAATATTGAATATAAGACATTCTCTTGACCTCATGAAATACAAACAAGAAAAACAAAAGCCAATTTGAGATTACATATTGCAATTTCAATTATTAACTACTAACATGCGTTATACTTTAGATGATGAAATTCAAAACATATTTATGGATGGTTTACTTCCAATCTTTAAGAGCCAAGACTATTACATGCCTCATAAATCATTTTCAAAGTTGTGTACCACTGTATATAAATGTGAGCATGCTTTATTAAACAAACCTCTTTTATATCAGCACATTTCTAGCATTTTATCGCATTTGAATAATGAAGATAACGAGAATGTACCTAGTGATGATCATCATGCCCAACTCAAATCAAATAAGTTTGGAGAATTCACCACATTAAAGGAGCCTCCACATATGGTATTAGAACAACTCTTGAAACACAATCTCATTGCCTTGCCTCTTGTCAAACCAACGGATAACCCTAAGCTTGTGCCACACAAGATTAAGTACTTTTGTTCACATGATCGCATGAAGATAATGCATTGTAATCCAACATAAAAGTTCAAGATCTTCAATACAAAAAGAAAATAAACATTGAGCATACTCATGAGTGCACAACCCCCTCATTTGATGAGGTTAATCATATGAAAGCAATAATGCGCCTTAAGAGATTGCTCATGTCCACCATAACACACCCCATGTTGAGGTTGCACGTGGAATAAAAAATAAATCACCTAACATGCAACCACTAACTAATGTGTTTGTAGAGGATTATCAACAAGAGACATGTGGTACAAGAAACAAGTTATGAAGAAGAAAATGCAAAAATCAATGAAAAATCTTATGCTAATACATTTTGGAACAAAAGTGACGATGATTATCCTCCTAGATTCAATCGATGATTCATGAGCATCTCCATAGATTATATATCTACATACCTATTTTTCTAGTTTTTTTTTTGTCATTTGCATGCTTCCTTGCACGCTTCCTTGCACTTTGGTCTTTCTTTTGAAGCTTCATTTGTTGTGCTTTAAAATGCTCATTTCACCTTCTAAATCATGCTTCATGTTTTGCCTTCCCCTACTTGGGAGGCATTTTCTTTCCTTCTTGACAAAATTGCTCTAATGCTTTCTTTGCTTATTAATATGTCCTTGCATGCCTTACTGTGCTATTTATGTTTGCCCATGCCTATCTCATGGGTTCCTCATTCTTCCTTGTTGCTTCCTACTTTTATGATTATTATATATCCTTATGCTTATCATTTGCCATGATGATTTGCTTATGATTCCCACTTGTCTACATAGGTTTCCATGCTTCACACTTATGATCTTTAGCATACTTTGATCACATGCTTATGCTACTTACGCTATCTTGATAATTTCAAGCCTTATTGTATCATTATCTTATGCTTAGTTCATCCTATGATCTTACACTCATTGTTTCCATTTTATGTTAATATTGTCAAAATCATTACATTGGGGGGCACCATGCCTCCCCCTTGTTATATTTTGCTTTCATTTCCATCTCATGCTTTTACAACTACCTTACCACATTTGGGGGCATCATGTATCTCCCATGGTATATTGTGTTATTACTTTCTTATCATACTTCTAGAGCTATCTTTTTAGATTGGGGGTATCTTGTTTTTCCCATTCTCTATTATGCTATCATTGCTTATCCTTTCACATTGGGGAGCATTAAACCCTTCCCATATCATCTTATGCTCACATGCCTAATCATGTTTCTAGAGCAATCTTCCCACACTAGAGGCATCAAAGCTTTCAATATTCAATTGTGTGCTTGCATGTCTTATCATGTTCGAAGAGCCACATTGGAGACACCATGCCTTCCACATACCACTTACATTGTGTCTTTAGGGCCCTTTTCATCTTATGATTTGCCCATACTAGGGGTAACCTTATATACCCTAATTATCTCCAACCTACATGCTTTCCATGCTTATCTATCAATACTTAACTACTTGTTTGTCACACAATGCTATCCATGACACTTAATTTGCATGATTTATGTTCTTACATGTTTACATATTATTCAATTAGATTTATTTCTCATGTTCTATTTTTCCCTCTCCTCCAATTTCTTGCACACTTTGTATGCAACCAAATAGAGGGGAAGTATATATTGTCACTAACATCCCTTTGTTGAGATTTCAAGTCGTGACTAGTGCTACACATAGACTCATCACCATGCCTAGATGGATCTTGACCACATGCCATGGTCATGCCGAAAGTGCCATACCACTCTACTATTGTCACACCACCACTTTCCATATAAGCAAAATTTCTTAACACTACTCTCTTTCTCTATTCCTACTTTTTCATTTCCTAGATATTCAAAGCAAGCTTGTAATTTGTACCTATTTCACTTATATGATAAAAACTACTCATTGTATATCTTTTCTCTATTTTTGCAAGTTCCCATGGAGAGCAAGTGCTAAGGGGAAGGAACACACAAAGAGATCAAGTTGGGTCCATTACTTTGCATGGATGTTATATCCTTTTATGCCTGAATATTTACTTTTGATGGATGGTTGCGAAAGCTCATATACTTCAAAATACATGTTCATTTTAGGATTCATATGCACATCAAAGTGGAGAAAAACTACAATGGTGAAATTTACATACCCACACCAATTCCCATTTCGTTTTAGGCCTATTTTGATGGAATGTCTTAATACAATTACATAGTGACATGTGGCACACTCTTTTTCTAAGTTTGGCTCCTTTCCCGATCCTTATTTACTCTCACCTATACGCACCTCCAAGCATTCAACCTTATCCTAGCCTTATCTGCACCTAATCCTACACATTAGCCTCATTATCAGCCAAACTTTCCATACATCTAATCCTTACCTCAAGAACTTGCATTCCTTGTCCTAGGTCAACCCTGTGATGGGCAAGAGCAATCTTGCTCTATATAGAACCAGCCCCAAATTCAAATTTTAAAATTTCAAATTGCTGATTCCTGCCCTTTCCTACTAGCCATTGGGAAACGGCTTGGCACATGTTTATGCAACTATTCAGCATGTCTTCATATTTCAAGACGTTTATTTAAGCAATTATGAATTAAAGAGATCCAAGAATCATCATAGATTGTTCAAATATCCTAAGCAATTAAAGGAGCATTCCTATAAACATTTGAATTTGGAGCATTAAGAAGAATCAACAAACACCGAAATTTGCATTTACACCATTGCACACTTGCTTGCTATCTGCCAACACTTGTCAGGGCTGTAAAGCTGGTCTTTCAAGGGGATTGACTGAGGAGAACTTGACCCTCACAATTCAACAGCCTTCCTGAGGCATTTTTCAATACTACCAGTCCTTACACTGTAGCGGACATCAGAATTTGGGGTGACAGTTTCCAACAGTCAAAGTCAACTAGTTCAAGTCTTGGAAGCAACCCAATTCACATCTTGTTGACTTTGGACTGCTGAAAACTGTGTCTGCCTTTGAGTCTAACTGCCTCAACTGGTTCAAGACAGGAAGTTGACCTGTGGGACCAATCCACCAAATTTGGGAGCAACCCAATTCAGATCTTGTCACTTTAGTTCCAACAGATTTGAAACATTACAGTTCTCAATTAAAGTTCAAAAGTTATGATCAAAATGGTAGACAACTATTTATCGGCCAACAGAATCAGCTAAGTGCTCTCATTTCTGTTATTTCCAGATTTCAAAGTTATTTTGCATGATCTCTCCCAATTCTAAATTAGGTCAATTGATTTGTTTTATTTATAAGACCTAAACGTGGTAAAGGAATCCATTTATTTCTTTGCAAAAATATAAATATAAATAATTGCGTAAAAGATAAGAAAAAAATAAAGATAATTAAACATAAAACTATACATAGCAGATTAAAATATAATATCATAAAAACGTAAAACTTTACATAAGTGTTATTAATAATAAAAGGTAAAAAATTTAATAATTAAAATCTAAAAAAACCTAACTATTAATAAATTTTGACCAAAATAAAAACCTAACCTAACCCTTAAGAATACTAGCGATGGACGAGAAACAGTAGCACAGCAATGGAGAAGAACTGCTACACCTTTATGATTTATCAGCTCAGTAACGTTCAACTTGCTGCACAAACAAACAAACTGCAGGTTGCTCTCTGAAACAGCAGCAAACAAATGGAAAACCCTAGCAGACAAAAAATTACCATTAAAAGTCAAAACCCTAGGAAAATTGTTCATTGCAAATTTCAGGGCGATTTTGAACAATTCTTTTTTAATGAAAATCACTGAAACTCAAATTTTAACATAGAAATTTGGCAAACTCTATGACATAGGTTACAAGCATGATCTCCAATCATTTGCCCGGTCTCAGAGTCCTCATTGACTCGAATACCACAAGCTGGGAGTTTGCCCCTCTCGGCCTTTAAGATTATGGATACCACAATCTAACCTAAGTGATGGGCTGCTTACAATCCATAATTCTTTGCAATGACCTGAGGCCAGTCAATAATTATTTCCCTCTTTCACACGAGTGGCCTTCATGATAACCACAATCAAAGGCAACAGCAACAGTTCTCATTCATCATTTTTCTTAATTCTTCCCTCTTCACCATTGTTCCAACTTTTCCTGCAAAATGTTTCCACTTACGCCCATCATTCCAACATGGCAAAGAAGTTGACCTGCGGGGCCAAATTCCTTTTGGTGGGCCAATGCAAACTACTCGAGATGATCTTCACGGTTTCTGAAAAGCGGGACATTGCCATGATGTGCTATAGAACTAACTCAGTGGTGGTTCATTTCATTAATTTGTTTCTGAGGAAATTGGCATCAAAAATTTAGGCCAGAGTGCTCTTTCTTATCAATCTGAAAAGTCTAGTCAACAGAAACAGAATTCGAAGTCCAAGACTATCGTCAGCAAAGTTTTAAAAAAGGAAACAAAAATACCACTAGGTGCTCCAGAATGACCCGTTTGACCACAACTAGATAGCTCAATTGAGTAAAGATGATATTTTACTAGTGGAACAGGGAATCCAGTAGGATAGCTTCGATTTCGTGGACATTGAGATTTTAAGACCTTCACAAAAAAGATCTAAGATGGCAACAAACCGAGGTGAAGTGCGGTGAGTTACCATCCAAATCCATTATAGTTTATACTCACCGTTTGAATGTTACTGAGGAGTGCCATATTTAATAATTGTGTTTTCAACTTGTTGCTTTGTATTCTTTAAAAAAACAAAAAGGAGAAAAAAAAAAAATTGAATTTTTTTTAAAAATAAAAGCCATTTGTTATCTCCGTTTGAAGTCACCTGAGGTGAGGTATTTCGAGTTGAATAAAGGAAGAAAATGCAATTATGAAAAAAGAGGAATAGATTACCTTCTCGGCAATTATACGATCTCCGACCTCCAAAGTTGGATACATAGACAAGGATGGTATGAACCTCGGCTCCGCAATTACTCCCCTCAATACAGTTGAGATTAAAATAACTACAACCACCGCCTTCCAGGTGTCCATACTCAACCATTCGCTCTGACCTGTACGGCGACAAACTCTAGTACTCTCTGGCTCTGAAAACGCCAAGCCCAGGGACCTCAAAAACTCATGGCACGGCATCCATTTCGTCGATTGGAACGGAAAAAACCTGCAGCATGTCGACATTCCCCCCCAAAACCCCTCTCTTCTGAGACTTTAAATTTACTTACAGAGGCCACGCTGAGAACGATTTTAACCTTGCTTGCAGAATTCCGGTGCACTTCAGCTGCTCTAGAAGAAAACAGTCAATGCCCCGGCGACTTTTGTACATCAAAATAGAGCTTTCTAATCTTTCGTTGAGCTCCAAAAGCAGTCCCAAACCCCAACCATGCATTGCAAGTAACTCACGTCTGATGGGAAGAGTACATGAACACAAATTTTGCAAAGAGGGAGACGTACACGAAAGGAATAAAATAAGCAAACGATTCTCCACCAGCTGTGCAGGCATTCCTACGTGTTTCTCAGTTCTTTCCCAAGAAACAAGTTTTTGGACCCATTCCTTCTTTCTCCGTTGCAGTTGAAGTTGGAGACAGAAAAAGAAGAAAATATGCGAACACACTGGGAACTTGTTTAATGGCTTTCTTCCGCACAAAGTTTCTACTCAAGCACTGTTGCACAGGTTCCTAGGCTTTGTACCCTTAAAAATTGCATAGGAAAAAACTGAATGGGTAAAGGTCCCAATTACCCCATGCTCAAAAAAATTAGATTTAATAGAAAGTCTAAGTAATTAGATTTCCACAATTCATATGTAATTAATTTTGTTGTTTCGGGATTTGATTGTGTACT
Organism: Sequoia sempervirens; assembly: GCA_007258455.2. NCBI lineage: Eukaryota > Viridiplantae > Streptophyta > Pinopsida > Cupressales > Cupressaceae > Sequoia > Sequoia sempervirens. The sequence goes on along the minus strand of VDFB02260270.1, from coordinate 10,760 downwards.
TGTTTTTTCATCAAGAATCACATTACTCTGATGATGGATCGCTAAGTGTGATCCGAAATATTGATGAAAAAACAAGCCCACAATCAAACCCAGAGGCAGCAAAATTAATTAATAGAAAGTTGCAAAAACACCAATACGTGTTGGAACTGGCTATGCAACCAACAAAACGGCATGGGGGCATCAGATGGCTCATGCCCCTCATACCCTACCTCTACAGTTTCCTGATTTTTCTGTGTTGTCTCTTTACGGCCATCAAAATGGTTCAACCAACGTGTGCACAATTCTAACAATGCAAACCTATTTGTAGATTGTTTTGTTTAATGTGAATAGATTTACCATGCCCAATATATGTTATAATATATGTTTATAATTATATTTTTATATGTTTTTTATTGTTATAAATATAATAATATATATTATAACTATAATTATATTATATTTATATGTATTTATATGTATAAATAGTAAATGAATAGTATAAATATTTATATTATATTATAATTATATAATTTTTTAATTATTAATTTATGATGAAAACATATATAGTAAATATATATTAAAAATATATATTAATTTATATATAATATAAATATTGATTAAAAAATATTATATGTTCTTTAAATTTATTGATTAATTTATGATGAAAACATATATAGTAAATATATATATTAACGTATAGTAAAAATATATATTTACTATATAGTATTATATATATTAATATGTTTTTGTTTACTATATAGTATTATATATATTAATATAATATGTTTTGTAATATATATATTAATATTTAGTAAATATCATGGGTAAAGGAATCTGGCGCCCTTCGGACCTGGAACTTCTTTGGGAGATGGTCGGCCATGGCGGTTGAATTCCTGAAAAGAAAACTGGGGTTGGTGACGGAGGAGGGTATGGAATGGGAGGAAGATTTCACCTTGTTTGCAAAAGTAAATGGTTTTTGTGATGCCGATGGGAGGAAGATTTCACCTTATTTGCAGAAGTAAATGGTTTCTCTGATGCCGATGGGAGGAAGATTTCACCTTGTTTGTAGAAGTAAATGGTTTCATGTGCTGCATTTTTGGGCCTGTCATAGCATGCTTCCGGGCTGGTAGGTCTAGATGGTAGGTCTAGATTTCATGGAAGAATGGTGGTTTCTCCTGCTATGCAGACGTAATGTATATTTTATTAAGCTTAATACAAATCTTAACCTTGCGTATCAAAAAAATATATATATTTAGTAAATATAAAAATATATAAACATATATATATATATGTATATATATTAATATTTTAATATATAGTATGTTTTCTAATATATTAGTATATAATTTTAATATTATACTATTTACTATAAAAATATACTATATATGTTTTCATCATAAATTAATTAATAATTTAAAAATTATATAATATATAATATAATATAAATATTTTAATTATAATATATAATATAAATATGATTAAAAAATATTATATGTTCTCTAAATTTATTAATTAATTTATGATGAAAACATATATAGTAAATATATATTAAAAATATACATTAATTTATATTAATTCAAATGATAAAAATATATATTAATTTATGATGAAAACATATATAGTAAATATATATATATGATAAAAAAATATATATTTACTATATAGTATATTAATATAATACATTTTGTAACGAGTGTTAGGTAGTGGTGAGTACCTATCTTTGTAGCAATGTAGTAATAGTAGTAAAAAGTGTCATGTAATGGAAAGTACTTTCTTTTGTGGTATTTTAATAAAATTATTTTTTGTTGATTTGGAGGGAGGTAAATAATGTGTTATCTAGTTGATAGATGAGTTGGCATGATATAGTGATTTAGAGGCAAGCTAGTAATAGGTTGATATCACTAGAGTCTTGCAAGCTTAATCTATTCAAATATTACTTGGATACTAAGTTTATAGTTGTTAGTTTTGATCTTGACCTCAAATTTGATTTGTACTAAGCACAACTATGACTAACATAGTTGAAATTAAGTATATAGAGTAAAATAATTCTTAAATAATTTTAAAGTAAATACTTGATAAATCTTAAATAAATGAAAAGGTTGAAGAATAAATCTTTTGAAACAATTATACAAATATATTATTTACTTAGAATTTATTTGAAGAGTTATTTTGATCTAATTTTAGTTCTTATCCTAATTCTAACCCCAAGTTCAATCCTAATGCTAACCCTAATCCTAACTCTAATTCTAACTTCGATTGTAATCCTAACCATGGTTTTAATTCTAATCCAAATTCAAATTGCAACCCTAACCCTAGTTATATTGCAAACATAACCATAAACCTTGTTCTAACCCCAATTCTAACCCTATTTATAAGCCTATTATAAGTCTAACCCTAAGTCTAATCTTAACCATAATTATAACCCTAACACTAACCCTAAATCTAATTTTAATTATAAACCTAACCCTATACCTACTCTCATTCAAGAGAGCATTTTTTATGTTTTCCTAACTATAAATATAACCCTTATTCTAACCCTGATTCAAAATTTAATTCAAAGTCTATCCCTTATTATAATTCTACCCTAACCCTTTTTTTACCTACTTCTAACCTTGAGTCTAACCTCTAATTCCAACTGTGATTCTAACCCTATACATAATTATAAACAATATAATATAACTAAATAATAATATAGTATAATATAGTATAATAATTACATAAATATAAATAATATAATATAATATAACTAAATAATAATAGTATAAATAAGTAATAAATATAAATAATATAAATATAAACAATATAATATAAAAAAAAAAGATAATACTTAATTTCTTTAAAGAAAAAATCTAGATTTGTCTAAATTTATTTCATTGCATTATTTAACACTCATTATTAATTTTTTAATCTAGCCACATGCAACTAGAATTTGCAATGCATCCATCTCTCTTTATTTTTTCTAATCTCTCCAAAAATCAATTAAACTATCAGTTTTTTTATATATTAATTTAACTTGTTGTATATAAAAATATGCTAATTATTAATTATAATAATTTCATATTTATATTGAATAACTTTTATTATAGAATATAATATATAATAATAATATAACCTATATATTATTATATATAATAATAAATATAATTATATAACATATAATTTAATATGTATTATATAAAATATATAATATTTATTATTATATATATAATAATTATATTTTGTATTATATTTATATATTAATTTTTTGTATTATATAAAAATATAATAATTATTAATTATAATAATTTTATATATGTATTTAATAGTTTTGTTAAATAATATAATATATAGTTATATATAATTTACTCTATATTATATAAAAATATATATATAATACATTAATTATATTTTGTATTATATTTATATATTAATTTTTTGTATTATATAAAATATAATAATTATTAATTATTAACTATAATAATTATTAATTATTAACTATAATAATTTTATATATGTATTTAATAGTTTTGTTAAAGTATATAATATATAATAATTATTAGTATAATTATATTATTTTTAATTTATTTTTTATTATATACAATATATATTATGTGACCATAGTCATAGTATGAACTAAATACCCCAGATCTAAACGAATTTAAAGCCTATTTAATTCCCTAAACCATGATCCCAATGAAATATTTGAAAATAGCAAAGAAACTAAGAAGCCATTAAACTAAACATGAAAAGAACATGAAAGCATAACAGAAACCTATTCTAAGACCTCAAATCTTCTCCCATTGGGGGAGTGGTGTCATATTTATGTGGAATGGTGACCGTTTCCCAACCCCTTGGATAATATGAGTTGTTCCAATCGATTTTATTGATGAAAATCAATGAAACTGATGAGATATGAACGAAACATGGATGCAAAACTAGTTTAACATGATGAAAATGAGTGGTAAATGCTAAAATGCTTGATGGAGATGGATGCAAGCTATGTTATATGGAAAAAAAGTTAAAAGATGCAAGCCATGGATGCAAACTATGCTAAAATGTATGCAAACTAAGCTAAAATGGGAGCCATTAATGGATGCTTAAGCTAATATGGATGAATATTAAGCTAAAATGTTAACAAATGCTAAATGTGGATGCAAGTGAGTATGAATTTCAACATCATAACTTTGGTATCAAAAGATGGATCCATTTCTCTCCAAATGGTGAAGTATTTATAAGAGAGTAAATGAAGAATCAATGATTGAGATCGATTTAATCAATAAATGGTCAATATTGAATTAAGGGTGAAAACATGGATCAAGGATTCTCATCAATGGATGAGAATCAAAGATCACATGGATCAAAAAAAGAATCAAGGGCATACAATGATTTCAACAAACACACTTTGTAACAACTTTGAAAGTTTGTTACAAAGTTTGTTTGAGAAGCATCATCCCCTTTTTGGAGCCAAATGGTATAATATTCCTTTGGAATATTCCCTATGCAAGTGGATGGGTGAGCAAAATTAGCAATTAGTAATTAAAACTAGGTTTTAATTATGCAAGATGAGGAATAATAGGATATCCATTAAATAATTAACTTATTTATTGAAAAGGGGTCCAAATGACATTTAATTAAATAATTAAGATTATTTAATGAAATGAGAGGACATAAGGTGTTAAAATTGAATAATTTGATTTATTCAATTAAATAGGATGAAAGGTGAAGATGAAAGGGGGTGAATGAGCCTAATTAAATCAATTAGATTAAATAGATGAACATGAAGCATTTAATTAAATAATTAGGCTTATTTAATCAAACAGGCGAAAAGAAGATAGAATTTAGGATGAAACGATGTTAGTGATCAAATTCAAGTGTGTAGTATCATTCAAGACATTTTTAAGTGTGTACACATTATATATTAATTATGCTAATATATACTTAACTACAGATGCCTAATATTAAAACCTAAATGTGCTCATTATTAGGATCTTGGTCGTAATTTTTATTTTAATAAGCATACTCTAAAACCCTCGTTGAAACCTTATTTTTAGGTTGTAGCTAGCCAAATTGGAGAACTGAAAGGTCAATGCCAGCAAGGAAGAGTTTAGAGGAGCGAAAACCAATAGCGACGAGGAAAGCAACAAAAAAATGCAAAAGACAACTGAAAAATGGTGAAAAATGATGAACGGTTGAGATTTGTTTAATAGTCTTGCATTGATACAGACGTAAGATAGCCTCATTCATAGAGGGAACACTGAAAGTTATCCCATTTTTAGGCAGTACAAACTTGTCGTTATTTCGCACATTCCCATTTTGCCATATCTTTATTTCTTTGTGTGATGTTGACACGTGTGCAGAAGGATGAAATAGTATTGCAATTTACTCAATGTGGTAATATTACCTTCGCATCTTCCATTTTTAATGAAATGCCTGCTAAAAATATGTTTTCCTAGAATGTGATGATTAATGGACATATCACATGTCAAAATTTAGGGGACGCGCGCAAGTTGTTTGATGAAATGCCTCAATGAAATATTTTCTCATGGAACATTCAACGATATTGCATTTTCTTACACTCAAGAAATACATGAGGAATAATTATACTCTTTAGAATCCTTTGACCCAAGAATGTTACACAACTCAAATTGGTAATAATTCAAGGCATTAATGCTTAAGTCACACTGCCTCATTTTTTTTACACTTATATTCCACCACCCTCTCTCATCACCTCCATTGTTTTGGGTTGATGGTTGTTACAATTTTTTATGTTATTATCTCTACCATATGTAGACAAATGTTATCTGTCATGACAAATGCCAAAAATATTGTAACCAAAAAACCAACGACTATATATAGCATTGTAATATGCATCATGAAAAAAAAAAAATCTTTAGTCTTGGCTATGCTATTTATTTTGCAGGTGGTTAGTTCGAGAGGTTTCTGTAGGTATCTACAACAGTTTGAAAGCCCTTGGTTGTGTACGATTTTACTGTAGTTTTATTTTGAGTAGAGGAAAATAGCTTTTTTAGCTATAACAGTGCAATTTTATTCCTTCCAACCTTAACTGATGGCAATGCACATAAAACTTAAAAAACCAGTGACAAGTTCATATTTTTGTTATAATTTTCCAATGAAAATGGATCCTTAAGGCAAGATCAATTCTATGAGAAGAGGGTATTTTGATCATCGTTTCATGTGTTTATTCTATGTTTGGGATCTTTTACATGATTTACAATGTGAGGGGATGCAAAATTTAAAAAAATTCCATGATTTTGTTTGAAGATCAACACATCCCTAACATAAGGAACTCATCTTAATTGGATTAATATAGAATACAAAACTTTTCTAGAAGTATTATTTTTTCTTGTACTTTGTTTTCAACATTCTTCTATCAAACAGATAAGGTTTTCATTTCAGATGCAAAGAAAGTCATTTTCCTTTGTATCACTGTCACCATCTCTAATTATGTCCATCAACCTTTTAGGTTTCTCGTGACAAGTAATATTTTGGTCACATTCAATGAGTTCTTGTACATTATGCTTCTGAAAAATGATTTTTTTTCATAAACCAGTTGTAAAATTAGTCAAAATTTATAGCACCAAGTCTAAGAGGAACTAAAATATATGTATAGGTTAAACTAATTAAGAAGAAACTTTTAGAGAAAAGGATGGTTTAGTTTGCTTGTTGATAAACCTCTTTTTGGTGTGTTCTCATGTCAAACTTGATAGGCAATACTTGATGTTGATCTATGACTCTTGTTGAAGAAGTTGTTATTGAGACGTTTACAAATTAAGGCAGTGATTGCCTTGACATTCCTTTCAAGTCTACATGGGAATTGTTTTAGTCTTATGCAGGTGATGAGATTGTGATATGTGAATTTATTGAACATCTTTGCCATTTTTGGTACAAATTATTATTTGATCCTATGTTGCTTTTAGAGCAAATGTTTTTATGTTTTCTTAATGTTTGTGTGAGCTTTCTAGCCTGTTTGGAATGCTACACAAGTTACATATGCTACAAACCATTTTCCTTGCAACAACAAACACAAAAAATCAAATATACAATGAGGATGATGTTTAGGAATAAAGAAATGTGGAAATTTAGTATGGTGGATAAACATCAAGCAATCTATTTGTAGGCGACTTTTTGTTGACATTCATCATTGATTTAGTTAGATTCTAAGGCTCAATAAATTGGTTCACCTGCCAATTCACACCCCTTTTTGGTAATGTGTAAATATGTTAATATGAGATAGAGATACAAAAATCCCAGAGGAGAGTCATCTAGACAAAAAAATTGGGAGCTTACAAAAAGCACAAACCTCAAGAAAGAGAGAGATAATCAAGCCATGTAACATCGGAGAACTAGATATTCCTAAAGAGATTTAGATATGTATAGAGATACCAACTATCTGTAATAGTATTCTAACATTAATAAAATATGGAAGGCATATCTTCAGTAACCTGGATAACTACTGTAGAGAAGGGGGATTCACTACTCATGAGTCTCTTTATTCTCAAGAGAATCCCAAGGGGTGAATGCAACTAAACCAACTAAAGGAACAACGTGAGAGTTTCAAAATCAGAAAGAGCAGGCCACTGAGGTTTTCTGAATAGACTGACGAGCTCTTGGCCAAAGGACGGTAGCGTGGAACAAAGACAACAACACAACGCGCTAGAGTCCTAGAGGCACACTAGCATCTCGTACGAACCAAAATTTGAGTTTACCACATAAAATAGTAAAGTGACTACTGACAATTAGATTGCTAAGAACTTACAGAGTACAGGAAAATAACATAATACAATGGCACTGAAATAAAGTAAAGTAAATGATAAAGTTAAAGAGGATAAGAAATAGAAGCTTCTCGCGACAACCCAAGTAATGTAGCCTTCGGCACATGAATATCTTCAATACCTTCATGCGTAATATTTAAAGGAAATGTTGGGGTTGTATAGGGGTTTTCCCTAGTCAAACCCCCATTTTGGTGTTCCCACCTCCACTAGATAGAGAAGAGAACAAAGTAAGCAAATATGGCATGATAAAAGTAATCCCCGCTCAAGGAGGAGAACCCGTATCACGAAGCAAAGATGCAATAGATAGGGGATGTGTGAAATCCCAGGATGCCCATGAGCATAAGGTAAGAGAGATATTAACTACAAGGCTTAAGGAAGCCAAAGGGAGCAAGGACAAAAGAGAGCTACAAAGAGCACTATAAGGGCTTAAGAGTGCTTGAAGTTGTTGTAACAAGTGAGATATTTGTGCAAGCAAAAGAGTAAAGAGGGAAAATAGAGTGTATCCAAGAGAGAAAGCTCAAGAGAGACAAATGAATTGAAAGAATGGATTAAAACAAGAGAATAGGAGGGTAAAGAAGCTTCCTGAGCTGTTACAAGGCATCCCAAGTTGTTACCACTAACAAAACTTTCTAACAAGTGGCAAACATGCTCGAAAATAGCCGTTTGAACATAGAAATGTCATGGGACACTAGCACGGTGTGCAGAAATATGTGTTACATGCTAATGTCTAGACACATCATGCTATAAAATGACGAGAATGAGAAAAGCACAAGGTTTGACACAAAAGCTGGTGTGTGAGGGTAGCTACTAAAAAAGGAGTCCTGAACATCCTGAGAGGGGAAAAAGGTTGATGTAGGGGCTAAAATGAGCCTACATGTAAATGTTGGAGGAGTGGACACTAAAGCAAATGCAATAATGTATGTGAAATTGCAAGGGGTGCAATTTTACGACATTACATTTTGCCCCCACTTTAGTGGGCAAATGAATCTACACTAATATGCACATTAAAGGAAATCTACTAAACATAAATAACACAATGATGCCAAAAGGATACTGTAGAGGAAGCAAATAACTCTTCAAACCAAGGAAGCATGCCCCTAGGTTGAAGATCTACAAAACAAACACATTAGACAAGAAAGACCTGCACAAGAAAATAAGGTTAGAACATAAAAAAAAAATTACATTATGGGCTTAGAACATAAAAACACACACACAAGCACACAACAAACTAAAGCATTTGAGTCAGCAAAGTGAAAGAGACCTCGATGTAGAAATTTTTCTCAGTATTATGCATCATCCCCAAATTAAGAAATAACACAAAATAACTCTTAAACAAAGAGAAGAAGGTAAGGATTGATCGCTTCAAGAGAAGAATACACCCAAAAGTCAGGGAAGCAACCAATGTCAAAGAGAGAAAAAGCACATATCCAGGATGAAGAAGATACAGATCTTCGATCCGATATATACAATTGAGAAGAGAAGAAAGTGTAGAGATGGAGAAACTAGAAAGGAATGAAAATCCCAAGAGAGATGGCTCCACAAGTCCTCGGACCCAAGAAGAGTTTAAAAAAGTGCACCGCAGATCCACAGACCTATGGAAGGTGAACAAAAGGCTCTATAGGTACTCTCTCCTACAAAGTTGAACAAACTGCACCGGAGACCCACAAACCAATGGTGAACAAATCCCGCATGTGTAAGCACTTTACAGGTCCTCAGACTTGCAAAGAAGGCACCCTAGGTACTCTCTCCTGAGGGAAGCCTAATGCGAGGGACTTCGTGGAGTCAAACTGGAAAGAAGTTTTGCAGGCGCACCTACAAAGCAACAAGTTAATCCACAAATAAAACATGTTAGAAAACAAAAAGCCACATAGTTAAGCAAGCAGACAGTCACGTAGATAGTCCACAATTTTAAAGCTTTTAAAGAGGTTCCTCGGGAACCCTTCAAAAGAAAAGGGGTTCACTCAATGGAAGCACTATTTGAAAATCGAAGTCTAGTCAGGCTGTCCCCAAGCTAGATGTAAAGATATGAAATAGGTCTAGTCGGGCTGCCCCCAAGCTAGATGCCATAGAATTCATTTGAAAGAGAATAACATTCAAAGGGGGTCCCTCAAGAACCCTTCAAAAGAAAAGGGGTCCACTCAAGGGATGCTTCATTTGAAAGACATAGAGAAGAGAGGGGGTCCTTAAGAAGGACACACATCTTTAGAACATGTTATCACTACCTCCAACATACAAGGGAGGAGAACTATGCAAGATACTCAGAACATATAGGATAGAGGTAGACCTCAATATCACTTGTCATTTGAAGAAGAGGCAGGTGCATCAAAAAATAAATGAGTGATGGCACCTGAATCAATAAGTTGTTGTATTTTATCCTTTGAGGCCTTACATTCACTAGTGGAATGGCCAGGCACTGAATGGTATGTACAGGAAGAATATTTTTCTTTATCATGCTTGTGAAATTTCTTATGTGTAGGAGGAGGAAGAGTAATTGAGTGGGCTTTTAGAAGCCTCAATAAAATACACTCTTGCTTAGATAAAGAATGAGGAGCAGGAAGCAACCCTTTCTCTTGTGGAGAAAAGTTTGACTGCTCACAAGAAGAAGACATGAAGATAGAATACAATGGAGGATGAATCTTTTCAAGAGAATGAGATTGAGCAGAAACCATGTCATCGTTCAACCATGGTTTCCATGTAGATTGTTCATCCGAGCAACCAAGCCCCAAATTATGCTTACGAGGCGCACATTTTATAGGGACTTGAATTCCTTGTTCATTACGCCCACAACCTTTATGCCCATAGCCATATTTAGAAATAAGTTTAAATCCAGGGCCATAACGTGTTTGCAAATCTCAAGAAGGAGGAGGATCTTTATAGAGAGCATTATTCTAGCAATGGGGATTATACTCTTCTACAGGATCACCATCAGCCTTCCTAATAAGATCGCCAACATTGACCTTTTAACATAAGCGTGATCATCTTCCTCATAAGGAAGATCAACACTAAGAA
>VDFB02260269.1:0-35715 GCA_007258455.2 Sequoia sempervirens | reverse complement strand
AATGTTAACCATAATCATCAGAGGATATGCATGCTTCTGCACTTCCAGAGGTGGGAGTTCCTATGGATAGAATGTAATATTCGGCGAATCTACACGAATATGAGCTATTAAGACATTAACATCTGTCGACCTGACAGAAGAAGGCAAGAGGATATTTTGCAAGGCTTCTTGAAGCATACCTTGGTAAACCGGAGCTGACTAAAGCAAGTCCCACAATGAGATCTTAGTCGGAGTAACTCGAAGTTGCTCGACAAGATCATAATCACCAGGTGCTTTAGTTGTAGGTTTAGGTGCTGAAGGAAGACTTGGTTGATCAAAATTTTGTTTTTCCCTTCTATTCTTATAAGTATAGGCTACCACTCTATAAGAGGGAGCCATAGAAAGATCAAGAGAATTGCTATCAAATGGGACACCATCAATATAACAAATCCTTTTAGGAGAAGGACTAGCTGGAGTCAGATAAATGACTAGTCTCTTAGGACTTTTAGGGGAAACAAAGACATAGATTACATTTACAGAATCTTCACAACTAGTGGAACAATTATTCAGAGAAATATTCTCAACATCGATCTAGGGAGGATCAAATGTGGAAGGAGATTCATCATTCGCTAATGCATCATCTCTAGAAGAGAGTGCATTGGTATGAGAAGGTAGAGTAATGTTAATAAAGGTATTAATGATTTCATCCTCTTGCAACAAGATAGCCTTCAAAGCAAGAGTAATCTCATGAGAAGAATCAAAGATACAAAGTGATATAGGCAAAGCCAAGTCACTATCACATGCATGAAATGGAACATCATTAACATTTTGAATATAATTGGATACTGAACTCATAAAAGAAGATATTAAATTCATTTTAAAAATAGTAAGCTAAATATAATAAACAATGAATAACAAACTCGACTAATCCGAAGCAGTCCAGGGGTGACAGAACTGAGAAAAATTAAAAATCCAAAATTTCAAAAAAAATTGGTATTTTCTAGGTTCTAGTAATTTGCATTTTTTGAGGTCTTTAGAGCAAAATTTGGGGTCGAAAATTGTGTTAGTCTCTAAATTTCATATGCCAAAGGCACAATATTTTAGGGATTGAATGAGTTCTCTTGGAGACCTTTCCAACAGTGCAAATGATTATGAATTCCAAGCGCCAAGTCAAAAGTTATGACCCCACCAAGTTGAGGTAAATAAATTCCTAGTTTTTTGAAAAATATTGTGGTCCACGTCGGGTTCACCAAAATGTAGAGAAGGGGGATTCGCTACTCACGAGTCTATTTATTCTCAAGAGAATCCCAAGGGGAGAACTACCCTAAACCACCTCAAGGAACAATGTGAGAGTTTCAAAATCAAAAAGAGTAGGCCATAGAGGTTTTCTAAATAGACTAACGGGCTCTCAAACAAAGGATGACAGTACAAAACAAGGATGACAGCGTGGCGCTCTAGAGTCCTAGGGGCACGCTGGTGTCTCGTACGAACCAGAAACTGAGTTTATCACATAAAATAGCAAAGTGACTACTAACAATCAAATTGCTAAGAACTTACAAAGTACATGAAAATAACATAATACAATGGCATTGAAATAAAGTAAAGTAAATGATAAAGTTAAAGAGGATAATAAATAGAAGCTTCTCACAACAACCCAAGTAATGAAGCCTCTGACACATGAATATCTTCAATACTTGCATGTGTAAGATCGAGAGAAAATGTTGGGGTTGTATAGAGGTTTGCCTCAGTCAAACCCCCATTTTGGTGTTCCCGCCTCCATGAACAACCAAATAGATAGAGAAGAGAAAAGTAAGCAAATATGGCATGATAAAAAGCAATCCCCGCTCGAGGAGGAGAACTCGTATCATGAAGTAGAGATGCAATAAATAGGGGATGTGTGAATTCCTAGGATGCTCACAAGCACAAGGTAAGAGAGATATCAACTGCAAGGCTTAAGGAAGCCAAAGGGAGCAAGGATGAAAGAGAGAACTACGAGATCCAAGAGAGTGGCAAAGAGCGTTGTAAGAGCTTAAGAGTGCTTGAAGTTGTTGTAACAAGTGAGAGATTTATGCAAGCAAGAGAGTAAAGAGGGAAAATAGAGTGTATCCAAGAGATAAAACTCAAGAGAGACAAATGAATTGAAAGAATGGATTAAAAAGAGAGAATAGGAGGGAAAAGAAGCTTCCTAAGCCGTCACAAGGCATCCCGAGCCATTACCACCGACAAAACTTGTTGATAAGTGGAAAACATGCTTGGAAAGTTTTGAATGTAGAAATGTCACAGGACGCTAGCACAGCGTGTGGACGTCCGCACAACATGCTAGTGTCCAGACACATCACGCTACAAAACAACGAGAACAGGAAAAGCACAAGGTTTGGCACAAAGCTGACGCGTGAGGTTAGCTGCTTAAAAAGGGATCTTGAGCATCCTGAGAGGGGAAAGAGGTTGATGCATGGGCTAAAATGAGCCTACACAAATGTTAGAGGAGTGGACACTAGCAGTAAGAATGTCTAGATCTAAATTGATCATTTAGTTATCCTGTTGATTTAACATCTCGATTATTTTCTGGACTAACTTTTGGTTTAATCATTCAGTTATCTAGATTTATTCCTATCTTCTACGTGCAAACATTTATTAATTAAATAACTTTAATTGTTTAATTAATTTATTCTCATCGTATATCTTCGCCAGTCTTTATCTTTACATGCGATCTCTATTCTTTTGAGTTTCGAACAGTCTTAACTAGAGATTAAATTATTATTTAATTTAATCTCCACCTTTTATGCTTTTTAACTCGCACTAATTTAACCCTAATTCGAATGCATGTCAAATCTTTCAATCTTAATCGTCGGTCTATCTTTCAATCTAAGCCTGTCATTCAAAAACCATGCTTTTCTATAAATTGGCTTGACCTTCATCATTATTACTCCTCTTGAAATCTTATGAGTTTTGGAAGCAATCAACTTTAGAATCTTTCGATGTTTTGCTAATAACACTATCATTAGGCTATACTTGCACATTTAAGAGAAATTTGAGGGCAATTATCATACAATGACAAAATGGAGAAGTGTAATCGAGGTTATTCATGGAATTACATAGATGTTTGGTGAGATCATTCTTGTATTTATGCTTTTACATTCCATTGTTCTTTGTTGTTAGCATAGGTTTAGTTTGAGTTTATTGCATTATACTACTTAATCTGCTTATTTTCTGTGTGTTACACATTGTTCTTTTTCATTATTGTTTTTTCATAATGGAGTGATTTGGATTTGGCCATGATACTGGGATAATACTTTTAAAATTAACCGGGTGTTTTAGCTTTTGTACAAGCCCTTGGTGTACATGCTACAACTACTTGGAGTAATATTTTTTGGGCATAAAGGAGAACTTGAGAGCTACATCTATGACATTTGGTTGGGATAGAGATGGCATTATTCCAAAATGAACTTGGGCTACAATGTTATGTTAGCTTTGAAATTTTTAACCACTAAACACCAACAAGGTCATATGGTGAAGAACACTAACCAGGAGAATCTTGGTGGTGATGATATAGTTTCCAATAACATCTTAGATCAATTTGAGAAATTTTTGATAAGGTACACCAAATTCTTCGCCCCATTATTTTGATATATGCTCTTATTGTCTTCAAATCTTTATATTCATGTAAACTCATCACATTCTTTGCATCCTTATATTCATATAAAAACTCATCACATTCTTCCCATCCTTATATTCATATAAATTGTTTTTCACTTTTATAACATGAGACTTATGAATATTAGGATTAGATGGTCTACTGGAAAATTGTATCATACTCAAATTGAACTCTCAAAACATTTATTCTTTGGGGCTACCTAGGAGACCTGAAATGGATTTAGAGATAAACTAAATATAGATTATAAAGTAAATAACAAGCGCTTCACTTGCTTCTTTAAAACCTTAATGTCTCTATGTAGTAGTATTGTGTTTATAGTATTATAGTATTGAATAGTTTTGTCAAAGGAAGTCTAGCTACAAAGCCTTTCAATTGAAATGTTAGATGCTATTCACAACACCATGAGGCTTAACAAACCTTGTACAAAATCTTCCCAATTTCTAATAAGTATAACAAGTAAAAAAGCAACCAAAAACACAAGTTCTACTCTTCTTGTGGATTAGCTGGGTAATAGGGACTAAAGTTGCAGATGATTTCACAATCCAGTTCTGATGTCTAGTGGCAGCTACCCCTCATTGTGTCGACTTATTCTAGTGATTTTTTGAGCTTACACAACCTATTACTCATCAAAATCAAAGTGATGTAATGTGAATGATAGGTTTCAAGATCTTGTTTTTACTTTTCAATTTTTATATTTGAATAAAACTATCTTATATTACACCAACAAACATAAACATTACACTAGCTGAATGATAAAGTTACATGAGAAATTTGAACCTATAAAGGCTAGAAAAAATAAAACCTATGCCCATGTCATGAAAGATAGGGTTGAGATATATTCATGAAAAAACTATTTTTTCTTTAATATGCAACACCCAAAGAAGACTATGAGTTAGGAATTCGCCAACATACTAAAAGGGAAACTAAATTGCTCACATCCCTACAATTCAAGCATTGTTCATCTAATTGATAATAATAATCATCCAATGAACCTCTTTCTAGTGGTGAGACAAAAGCGATTTCCTTGAGGATGATCCAAGTTCAAATTCGACTGGATTTGCCTCCCTACTAACAATGCAACTGATGAAAGCCAAAGAGATACCCCAGCTGCACGGTGTTACAAGGAACGGTGTAATGGTGCCTATAAGCATCACAAAGTTACATGAGAACAGTATAATGGGTGTCTGCAAACATCGTTTGCAGACCATATAACGATTTTCTCAATGCTTCTTTTAAGTAGGCATTCAACTGACAATGTGTCAATTCTGATGCAGCTTTGTTGCTCCAAAAAGTCAAACAAATCAGATTACGGCAGGCAGCAAGCAAAATAAACAGTGTAACAATGCAATCCTTGCGATAAAAATATCATGAGGGAAAACAGGAAAACCTTCAGTCATCATTTAGAGCACATACTGGTATTGGGTACACAAAATTAATAACCGAGACTGACAACTCTAATGAAAGAAGCTCTTCAAATAGCTGACTCTTAGTTAAATCGCAAAAATAGCGAGGCCAAAAGAAAATATAAAAGGCAAGGTAGAATATTTGAAATGGCTCAAAAGAAGCAACCCAACAAATTTCTCCTACTTTGAACGACATTCCTAAATTTAGGAATGTACCCCATTAAATCCCAATAAAGAAAACAACTTAATGGAGCAAGCCCAAACTCATTGTTTGAATTGATTTAGTAATATTATTAACAAACATAATCTGTGGCTTCCAAAGACCATGTAGTTGAAGTTAATTATTTTTTATCTTTACCTTGTCTCAATTATAGATTACATCGTAGCACACTCCCAGCAAAACCGAAATCTATGACATCTCTATTATTGAGATAAAATGGGTGAGATGAGTGTTTTGGACCTCCCCTCTTCTTAGCCTGCAGCTTTAATAGTCAAAAGTTTTGCATTCTTTTTGGACTTTCTTCGTTTCTTGGCTATTTCCACAGGATCTGCTTTACTTGTGATAGTTACAATGTTCTTAGAGCTATCCACTTGTATAGAGTCAACACCTATAAAATGTATATCATACAAATTATATTCATTCAACAATGGAATCTTCTAGCATATCTTAGGAATTGTATGTTTGAACATGGAAGTACATATTGTCTATATTTGCAGTGGCCTTCAAGACATTTGCTTGCATTTGCCACAATACATAAAACACTATAATCCTCCGCAATAACAAACTCTGCATTAACCTCAAAACAAAAAGTTGAAAGGATTGGAAGAACACTTGAGCTGCTTCTTCTCCTATAAGTTTAGGAATCAGGCCATCAAATAGAGATTTCAAACTTCTTTTCAGATTTGTGACTTTTCTAACAATTGTAAGCTTGGCCTTGATGAATCTGTACATGACAACTTGTATACTGAAACAAATGTGACTTCTCTCATCATAGATGTTAGTAGAATAATTGTTTTTTCATAAAACTCATATTCTCAATTCTTTGCTTTCATAAAGTTCATAAAGTTCATATTCTCAATTCTTCTATTTATCATATGTGTGAAAAGATAGATGTTAGGATTTAGGATTTCGAACAGATAGTACATTCATTTATTTAATTTCTTAAGATTTTATTATTTTTAAAGTATTCGTTTTCGTCAAATAGTACATAATGTATTTAATTTCTTAATATTTTATTATTTTTAAAGTACCCATTTTTCAATAATGTCGTGAAGGTTGAAAATTTTATTATTTTTAAATTACACATTCTCCTCGAATGACGTGAAGGTTGCAAAAATGAGTGAAACTTCTCAACCAATTAGATTAGCGATAATTCACTTTTTAAATATTTTTATTAAAAAATTTGCATCGTTTTGCATATTAACTTCGCAAAAGACAACTATTTGTTTTTCAAAAAAAAATCTAGTTTTTCATTGGTCAATAAGTACAATCATTAATTTGTCTGTTAAGCAATTTAGAAAACAATAGTGCCTGTTGTCGATAGGTACTATATATATATGTTTTGTTTACTATATAGTATTATATATATTAATAAATACGTTTTGTAATATATATATTAATATTTAGTAAATATAAAAATATGGCTACCCTTTAGCACCAGCACTGTTTGTCATAGCATTTGATGCCTTATACTACTTGCTAAGAGATCACTCCCTTTCCCCGAAAATCAATGGTGTTAGGCTACTTGATAACAATGAGTTATTGAACGTCCACTTTGCTGACAATACAACTCTCTTCCCCAAGTTGGAGAAAAATAACTTCTCTTCCCTAATGGAAAAATTAGAATTATTTGGCAAGGCCTCTGGGGCTAAGATTTCTAAATCCAAATCCATTGTTCTTGGGTGGGGAGACTCCCCCCTTGATTGGTTAAAAGAATTTGATTTTTTGTGGGGAGGCCCTACCCTACAGGTGAGATATTTGGGTATTCCATTTGCCATCAGCCCCAATCTGAAGGATATGTGGGACTAGCTAAAAGAAAAAATTGAAAGGAAGCTAAACAAATGGAATAAGCAATATCTTTCTTTAGCAGGTAGGCTGCAAGTTTTCCAAAAAATCTTATCAGCATACAACATTTACCTTGCATCAACTCGGGTAATCTGTAACTACTAGGTCAATGAAATCTAAAAAAGGATAAGAAATTTCCTATGGTTCGATGGCAAAGGAAAAAAGAAGAAACACAAATTTAGATGGGAATGGTGCTGCCTCTCGAAAGATAATGGGGTTCTAGGCCTCAAGGACTTGAAGCTATAGGGTCTAGCCCTAGCTGCAAAATGGATTTTAAGGGCACTAGTTGGAAACAAGCCTTGGAAAGTCTCGATGCACAATAACATCCAGTTTGTCATTCTAAAACATGCTAAATCATGGAAGATGCTTCCACTGTGTGACATCCTCATGTGTGATAGTCCCATAACCCTGGCTAGTTTTGTAGTCTTCAAGAGCCTTTGGAAATCTTGGGAATTCATCAAACATAAGGCCCACTACAAATCTCCTAGTATTGCTCTTAATAATGGGATTAGTTTCCATACCTTTAGCTCTATCTAGTGGAATCTTTACCATGTCAGTAAACCCCTTGCTCTCCTCCAAGGTTGCTTAGCCAAGAAGTGGTACCAACAAGGTATTTGCACCTTTAATGACATTCAGATCAAAGGTTCCCTGCGGCCTTGGGATGAGCTTGTTGCCAGCTTCAACCTCTCACCTGTATCCTTCAAAACTTACTCCTCCATCTTGTTGGGACCTCCAAAATTTGGCTAAATTTTTGAGGGCCCATGTAAAATTTTGCCTAATGCACTCAGAAGTACCCTACAGAATAAGCCTAAGTAGCTCACTTTGGGAGCTTATAATTTGATACCCATGAATTGTTATAAAAATTCACTTTTGGGAAGTGTTGAGCACCTATCAGAGATGGTGTGTGACCATTTTCAGCCTCCTTGGATCAATTTTGGTGAGTTTTTGAAGTATTGGTTTTAAGGTCCAAAAGTTGGTTTGTTGTTTACACATGTTGCATCTTTCTGAGTAGGCCATCTTTGTGATGTATCTTTGTGTCTGCTGAGTATTGAGCCCAACTGATATTTTTCCATAATTCTCTGCATCTTAATGAAGCCTCATGTTAGTTGGCATATCCCCATGAATCCATTTGTCAAGTTTCCCAGCTTGATTCCATTTGCAAAAAGTTCAGATTTGCATACTGGACAGTGTAAATCTGCAGAAAGTGGCCTCACATTTGAATTTTTATTTTGCAACCTTTTAACCTGCGTGAGAAAGTGGTTGTTCCTTGTGATTTTATATGCTATTATCTACTACTTTTCCATTTTGCAGTACCCCAACACCTCATTTGATATTTTTTCATAGCCCATTCCAGATGAACTTTTTCAAGGTTTCAAAATCAACAGTTTCAGAAAAGTCTAAGAGAGAAACTTTGAGGATTAATATCTTTCACCTCAGGATCCCTTTTTCCAATCTGTTTATTGCATTGCATTCTTGGGTCAGGTGTTTACATGCCTGCTCAGTTTCGCGCCTCCTGGATGAGCTTTGATGTGTTAACTAATCCTTTTTCTGACTACAACATGGCCAAAATGGGTGTTTTGAAAAGTTTCAAATTTTGAAAATCTAAGGACAACCCATTTCTTTTTTTGGTCTAAAACCTCTATAGCTCCATTTTCATCAAAAATAGAGGTCACATGATGCATTATTTTAATGCATTTCGTGTGTAGTAAACACATCCTGGGGCCGATTTACAAAGGAGGTACCTGATTTTTTATGGCTGGGAAAAATTTGAGAAAATGGGTTTTCTCTAAACAATTGACTATGGCCGCACGCAAAAAATCTCATCTCCAGGGGTCATCGTTTGTGCACAGTGAAATTTCTTTGTTTGGGCCGCAGGCGTAATTAAAATTTGCCTATTTTCTAATGTTCTCAAATGTCAATATTTAAAATATTGTGCATTTGTAAAAGATGCATTTAGGGAAAACATAAGTGCAATTTCAAATGTTTGGGAGAAACAACAAGTTTAATTCTTGCTTTCTATTGGCCGAAGTCACAGCAGCACGGAGCACAGCTTCACGACAAAGCTTCCAGCGCCAGTCGTTGATTTGATTTGCATATCCCATTTGCATTCACGATGAGTGATGGTGGTTCCTCTCCATCGCCCATCGCGGATTGAGTGCTCACCTTCCTCATCATATTGGCGATGAGCGCCCATCGCCAATAACTTTCCCCATTTTTTGGTTGGAAGAGCCATGTGTGATGGTCTGCCAAGAGGTGTTTGTGCAAAATAAAGATAGGGTTGTAAAATGTAAAATATTATTATTTGATGATGGTAGATATAAATCAAAGGTGAAATTCACTAGGGAATAAGAGTCTTCTACAACCAAGAGAAAAATAATTAAAACTTTTTGGAAGTAAAAATGTAAATGCACAGTTGGGATTTACAGCAGTGAAATGTGAAATATGAAATAAAATGGTGAATGCATAGCTAGATAAATGAAGATGGAGTTGCAGGTTGACTACTATGAACAATAGCTTGACATTTCCGACATCCATGGAAGTTGCAGAACGCAAGACTCAAATGGTGGAGGCATCAAAATTAGGGCATCTTCTGCTCTTATCGTGCATCACCAATTGATATTTGGATTTTCCAAATATATTCGCGATGAGCAATGAGATGGGCTACATAGTTATTATCGGGCATCGCTAATTGATTTTTTTTTTTCTTCAAATATATTAGTGATTGGCGAGACAAGGTTGCTTTGATTTTCATCGGGCATCGCTAATAATTATCACCTATTCCATAATGTATGCACGATGAGCGATGAAAATGCTTTCCAAATTTAAGTAAATGTGGTGGGCCCGGATGTTGCTAGAAATAAATGAGAGGGTAAATTAAATGATTTCACAAATGAAATTTTATTTGTTGATGGGAAAATAAAAGTGAAATATATGTGCATGGGTGATAAAATTTTACTTGAATGAAACAAAATCAAAAGTTTCTTTGCTGGAGAATTAAGAAACAAAGGCCCAAGTAAAATATTTTATTGCCCGATAAAATCAAATATCATCATCGCTAATAAGTTTTTATTTTGCACATCAAACTGGAGATGTGCAATAAAAGCTTGAAAGGCATGGAGTAATTAAAAGGCACATGTGCAAAATATTTTTTTAGCTCGATAAAGTAAAGACTTTGGTTTTAAGGTAAAATTAACTTTTTACTTTGTTGGTGAAATAAAATAAAAGAGACACAGGATATTATATACATAGGTAAATGTGTTTTTTATAGCACAAAAGGAAAAAATGAGAGTTTCCTTTCAGTGGCAGTAAAATATTTTCACTTGTAGAGGAAAACAAAGGCTTAGAGCTGCAAATAAAAGGGTAAATGAACAGGGGAGATGGAGATTTTTGCAGTGAAAGTTTTTTCACAACAAACTGAATATTTTCTACAACAAGGTATTTTTCAACATGGGTAAAGAACAAATGATGAGTTTTCCAGAAAGGGAATATTTTTAGTTGCAGGGCAAAGGCAAGATGCATGAATCAAAGAGCAGATTGGAACTTCTTCAGCAAGCATGGGTATTTACAGATCAAGGGAGTTGAAGGTGCCAGGTGTCTTTCACAAATGGATATTAGGGTCTCTTCTTCTTCTATATCTTCTTTCTTCTTCTCTTTTGTACATGTTCTGAAATTTTGAATTAGGTGAATAAGGTAGAATAGTGTTGAGTCTGAGTTGTAAATGGAGTATGTAAATTTTAATAGCTAGGTTTTATGAGCAAATGTTAGCCAATTTGTGCAACATTATATTACTGTTGTAAATTTGTCTCCAGATTTGTATGCTTTTGATTATATGAATTCAATATATCAAGGATTGTTTGAGTTTGTCATCACAACTTTCCTGTGATTGTGTTATTTGGCCATGGTTCTCTTTCAAGTAAAGAGTTAAATTACTTTGATCAGATAACTGTAATCTTGAGTGCACAAATGAGATTTTTAAGTAGAAATTTATGAAAAATATGAGTGGGTTTGTTAATGTAAGGCATTAACATGTTTTAAATCTATTGGTTGAACTTAATTTGCTGATAGGATCTTTGTTGCAGTTTTATATTGGACTCCATGGCCCATGATTAGGCACTGATTTATCAAAAATCCTAAGACAAAATCATAAACAAATCAAATCATTTAAATCTTTGTTACTTTGGTCCTTTTACTTGTTGTTTAAGTTATTTATGTTCCTTGTATCTTCATGGTGTTTGAAAGAGTATAGAGGCTAAATTTGAGAGAACTTTATCTATTAACCCTCTATGTGTTTGAGATGAAGATATCTAAATTATTTATTCTCAGTGATGTTCAATGCAAGTGGGATTATGCTTGAACCTGGTAGAATACAAATACCCATCATACATATACCTAAGAACTATCACTTTCATAGGTCTGTAGTTTGTTGTTTGGCATAAGTTTTTCATGCATTCAGACCTACAATTGGGAGAACCCTCCTGAGTCCTATGGAGCTCAAAGTGTAGAAGGCTTTCATAGCCTTGTTCATTGGATTTTCTTGTCTTCAACCTATTGATAGTGTAGATTCCTTGTCCTAAATCTACAATCCCCTGGTTTAGGCATTGTCTTTCTCCTTAGGGTTGAAGGTTGCAAGAAAAATAACCAACACATCCTCTTTGCCTGTGTTGGGGCTAGCTTTCCCACTAAGCCTGATTCCCCCTTCGACCCTGCGACTGACTTAGTGTGGCATGATGGGACCTCCCTTCTTGGTCTTCAAGCTAAAGTAATATATAAAGACTTGGTTTCTAATACCTCTCTAATTAATCACCTTAAGTAATGTGTGTTGGGGTTTGAATCTCAGCGATAAGAGTGGAATACTCACCTATCAAACATTTGGTCTAATAATCTAGAACCTAAAAAAGCATGCTTTAAGTGGCTAACCATTTTATAGAGGCTTCCTTTTAAATCCAAATCTAATGATGTTGATGTTTGCTCTATTTGTAGAGTTCCTGAATCTACAAAAGACATTTTGTTTGATTGTCTCTATGCGAAATAAATATGGAGAATGTTCTGTAGTGGCTTAAATATTTGGGATAAAGATGATAATATTATGTGGTAAACTATTCTTTTATTTAATAAAAAGTTGAATCACATTCTTAAGAAATTTTGGTTTTTCTCACTATGGAAATATTGTGGCACATATGGAAGGCAAGAAAAAAGGTTAAATTTAAAGGGGAAAAAAGGATCCTTACCGAGTCTTCAAAAAGACTCACTTTTTTCTCTATTGCTTTGTAGGTTCTACTTCATATAGAAATTTCACTTCCAAAGCTTGTGGAGATGGTAAGAGGGGGTGCAACCAACATCTCCAAATGAGAAATTAGATGTGGTCATGCATGTCACCTGAATGGTCCAGAGCAAGAAATCTTCTTGAAGGAACTTGAGGAACTTAAAAGAGAATTCAATATCACAGTGGGGAGCCCAATAAGGCACAACAGACCTCACCATGACAGGGTTGATGAAAATGACGTTCAATCTACAGTGGAAGGCAACAGTGGTGGAGGGGACTCAAATGGCAACAATTGACACCCTATCTGCTCAATATACTCTACACTTTTTTGTATATCTAGAGACTTACTATGTTGGTTTGTATACAATGCTGGTAAAAAATTGTATATACCTCATAAATGCTGGTAAAAATTTGTATATACCTACATATATTGCTGATAGAATGTTGCTTATAAAACAACAACAATTTTAAAAGACGGCTAAGGCCAGCCTTTTGAACTATAGTTCTCCACTTATTATTAATACAAATATATATATATTAATATTTTAATATATATAGTATATTTTCTAATATATTAATATATATTAAACATATTAAATATATTAATATAAATTAATATATAATTTTAATATTATACTATTTACTATTAAAATATACTATATATGTTTTCATCATAAATTAATTAATAATTTAAAAACTATCTAATATAAATATTTTAATAATAGTATATAATATAAATATGATTAAAAAATATTATATGTTCTCTAAATTTATTAATTAATTTATGATGAAAACATATATAGTAAATATATATGTTTTCATCATAAATTAATTAATAATTAAAAAATTATATAATATAATATAAATATTTTAATTATAATATATAATAAAATATATAGTATAAATATTTATACCATTTATTTATTATACTATTTATACTTATAAATACATTTAAATATAATAAAATTATAGTTATAATATATATTATATATTATTATATTTATAACAATAAAAAATTATAGTTGTGGGATGGGTGGTCCCTTCCCTCCCCTGCCTCTCCTTTGACACCCAATACTGGGGGTGTGTGAGTTGGCTTTGGGTCGGTGGGAGAGAATACTGAGGCGACACATCCACGTCACATCTCGGATATCCTTAGTTCACAAATAGGAATGTTGGCCTTCTGAATGAAAACGGCTAGTTTAATGCGGGGTTTTAATGATCGTCAGAAAGCAGGATTGGCTTAGTTTTCAAGTCTTCCACTCTGGAACACGTAGCGTACGACATCCATCGACAAGACTATGGTTTAGCCGGGTGGAGGTTCACCTCACTTGAAGCGTTTATAGTTATAAGGTGTTCGGACGGCGTCCGTAGACATTCTTCATTGCAAGGATGCGAAGATCGTCCTTTCATGATTTCGGCATTTGTGCGATGGCCAAGCGGATTCTCACGGGTTTATTTTTGGATCCGTTAAATACATTTCGGTACTTGGTTTTTGCATTCTGGTTTTGTTTTCTCCTTGTGCAGGGTGTAGCTGTTCTCATGGAGGGGTCGAAAAAATGAAATTCACCATTCACATTTCTTTGGATGGTTTGGAATGCTTCGGTGTTGACACGCCGGTCTCTCTGGTTGCCACGGAAAGACAAATTGCTTTCAGGGAAATCACTGATCAAAGACTGAAACGCATTTTGCTAGAGGATGATCCGGTGTTGCTGGTTGCGGTTAAGATGATTCTGGGAAATGAACACTTGCAACGAAGGGAATATGCCAGAGACAATGCTCACATTTCCTCGCGTTTTCTCGCAGTGTTATTGGATTTGGAAATTCCGAAGAAGCTAGCTCGGGAGCTGATGGAGCGTTTGTTCCGCATGGTTTTACTCGGTGGCCTGGAAGATACGTTGAAGGCGGCCCTTTTGGGTAAAGGTATCCCGCGCCCGGCTGATTTGCCTCTCTTATGGCACACGGAGGAAGCAGTCAAGGTGTATCCCTTCCTCCTTGATCTCAAAGGGCCAGCTTTGTCTCGCCACAGGAAGCTTGCGGACGTGGCCGTGGAGTTCTTAAAACGCAAATTAAAGTTGGTGCCGGCGGAGGGAATTGACTGGTTGGAGGGCTTTGTCTATTTTGCGGAGGTCAATGGTTTCATATAAGGGTGGCGATGTGTCTAAAATCTTCAATAGTCGTTTGCTGGTGGTCTTCTGCACCTTTTTGGCTGCCTTGTTTCAAGTGGGCTGTGGTTAGGTCTGTGAACCCTCGTCTCTGTCCTCAAGTTTTTTCGGGTAGTTGCTGTTGTATGTTCGGGTCTGGGGAAATCTCGGTTCGAGTCTAGGTTAGACTGTCATTTTGCCCGACGGTGGTGGTGGATGGTCATTCCTGCGTTGCAGATGCTTGTAATCCTCTTTTTTTCAATATAAATTCTCTATCGTGCGTATCAAAAATAAAAATAAAATTTATAGTTAATATATAATATATTGTATAAACATATAAAAATATAATTATAAACATATATTATAAAACATATATTGGGTATTGTAAATCTATTCACATTAAACAAAAAAATCTAACAAATATGGCCTGCATTGTTAGAATTTTCAGTCTAGAACATAGTTGGTCGAATCATTTTGATGGCTGCAAGGAGGACAACACGGGCAGTCAAGTGCCACGAAAAAATCAGGGAAACTGTTAGAGACAAGGTATGCAACAACATGAGCCATTGGATACCCCCATGTCGTTTTGTTGGTTGCATAGCTAGTTCCATACATGTTCACAATACAATGTGTAGTTGACCAATGCAGGTAGTCAACTACACATACATTTGCATTTACAATACAAGTTTAGTTGAACACAAAAAAGCTCATTTACAATTTATAAAAAAGAATAAAAAAATATATTATTACAAATACTCCCACTTGCAAAAGGTGTCACACTCAATACATATTATATTAATAAATACATATGTACACATAATAGTTCTACAAATGACTTAATGACAAACTCCTATCAACTCTATGGGATGTCAATTGCACATTCTTCAACATTCTTTTTGTCAGCTACATGTATTAACTCCATTCCCTGTAGGTACCTACACAAATAAATACTGGTGTAAAGCTCCCCCAATAAACATCAAATCTAAATATAATGCAGAATGCAGTCAATTCACCATAAAAACACCTACTTAACTAGTAGCTACATATTCAAATGATTGGATCTTCCCCAAACAAATTCAAATTTGAAACACAACAATCAAATTGAATTATTTCCCACAATTTTTTGGGGTAAAATGATTATTTTCTACTCTCTATTTTACCGTGTGCTCGCGGTCTGATAAATCATTCATGGTTTCATGATTTTGTCTAATAAAATGATGTGGCGTCTCGCGAGTTTGACCACGTCTACAAAAAATGATGTATTTGTCTGCTTGGACCTTTTTATTAATAACCCATGTGTATATATATCTATACTGAATCCCTTAAGTTTGACATAGGAGGATCCTACCATATCAAATTCGTTTTAGAGACCACATCCAAAATTACAGTCATTCTTTGTATATCACTATATATTTCTTTGAACTACATAGTTAAGATGACAAGATACAATCTTGATTTAAAATCTCAAGTACCTCCTTAGCAATCATAAGGCATCTAGGTTTTCCATGTCAAAATTGACAATATCTCCACATATAAATTGAATGAGTTAGATACCTCAACAAATATTGTTAAAGTAATATATTAATACATGATTTGGATGCTAGATTAGAATATTTTAATTAAACATTGTTTAGAATATTATTTTTTAAATAATTAATCATTAGATTCACATATAAATTTATTCTATTTTAAATATAATTTAGGATTTATAAGCACCCAAACATGAAAGGATTTATCCTATGGAAACAAGTGACTAACTAGAATAGGAAACATGAATGCATTGGATCTAGCCTAGTTGGAAGATTTATAATGTGGATAATCTTTTCTATTAAAGAGCATGAAAGTGTCACTTTGAAAAAAATTAATAATGATGATTGGGTCCATAAACCACTTTAGCTATAAAATATTTATATCCTTGGATGTGAGGAACCAATGAGTTAGAATCTATAATTAAGTTTGGTCTTGAAGCACATGGGATCTTAGACATGGTTAATTTTAAATTTGAAACACTATCATCTCAAGTTTGAAACGCTCACTAAAATTAAATTTCTTTAATAAATTTAAAAGTGAGTGAATCAAAGTATTAAATGAGAGCATTAGGAAAGTCATTCTAGATAGATCATAATTAAACATGTGGCTAGAAAACATAGGCACACATGAATAGAAAAAATACTCAAGGTTGATGCAGGAGCATCCATGGCCTAGTGGTAATCTTGTTTCAATCTATTTTGCTTAATTGTGGAGTGACAATTTTGGAGTGATGGTATTTCATATTTTTGGCTTGTAAAATTTCATTTCCATGAGCATTTAAATATCTTCTAATGTGGGAAAACTTGAATTTGAATTTGATTTCAATTTGGGTCAAATTGGTGAAAGGGAACCATGGAGAATATGTTTTAAAACTTAAAAAAGGAGAAAAAAGTAATTAATGGTGTGGGTTTTTGGGAGCCATTAAGACCATTTGTAACTCCTAATTTGAATTCTCACAACTCCAAAAAAATAAGGAATCAAGAGGTGGATGCCCAAGTTGGGAAAAGTTGATATTTGCTTTCATGGAAAAATCTAGAAAGCCATTAAAGCACTGCCGACCATTCACAACATGTTTTTGAGTTTTTAAAGCATATTTTTTTATTAAATTTGATTAATGCAAATTAATTTAATGGATATTTAAAAGATATGGGTGTGGGTTTTTGAAGTTGGGTTTGAAATGATAAGAAATTAAAATGAAATGCACTCACATTTCATTTCGGGGTGGTTTGGAGTTGTTTAATAAAAAAAAAGTTTCATTTTTTTGAGACAAGCTTTCCAAAATAGAGGGGAAGAGAAGAGGAGGGCGTACATACCTCTAGGAAGGGGTTTCAAAAGAGTTTATTGTAGGTTGAAGACATGGAAATGAAGCTACAATAGTGAGCATTCGTTGAAGGTTGTTGATTGTAGGTTGGCAATGAAATGTTTTGTGTTATTACAGCAAAAGGGTTTGAAGATTGTATGGGAAGATTTGTTTGTTTTTTTTTTATGTTAATTTGTTGTATTTTGTGCATTTAAATGGGCCATGTTACAACCCTTGAGTTCCTTGAGGACTGATGTAAACATTGAGCAATATTTTGTAACGAAGTTTGTGATTTGGTTGCAAGTGGAAATCTGGTTGTTGTGATATTTTGCAGTAGTGTGAGTGAATAAAAGTTTCATGTTTAATTTGAATTAAAGAAGGATTTTGTACTGTGAGGATTGTGATTTAATTCTCTTTCATCAGTGGTATCAGAGCAGGAGTTCCTGAGTGTGTAGGCAGAGTGCCAAATGTGAGGCAGTTTGCACCAAGACTTGTGGTGTGTGCGTGATTTGTGTGACGTAGACAGATCGTCAGACATGAGGTAGTCTATACTTGAGAGGATGGAATGGGTCATGAGGAGGCCCGTACGAATTTTGTTCTGGGAAAAATATTGGGAAGAAGTGGAAAATAGGAAGTACTATGAAGAATTTGAAAAGCTCAAGGTTGAAGTAGATGTATTGAAAAAGATGGTTGAGGATGTGAGAGCATGGGATGAGATACAAGAAGAAGAATGTTTTTATAAAAGAAGACAATGAAGAGAAGATTAGAAAGAAATAATGTTGCAGCCCTTTGGTAGGGGTTGAATGTAAGGAAGAATATGTAGGGGCAGCCCACACAAATGGAGAAGACAAAGAGGTACAAGTTTCAGCGATAACATGCGAATGGAGTCCATTATGTGAAGTGGATGAAGAAGGTTTACAATAAAAAATTGTGAACATGGATGGTCCTAATTTTGATGAGCAGGTTGGAGAGGAAGATGAAGATTATTTCTTGTTTAAACAAGAGATGCAAAGAATCAACAAGTTGTTGGAAGGAGAATTGATGGACAAACATGAAGAGGAGTTTGCAAAACTTGTCATTGGAGATGAGAAGATGGATGTTGCAATGAAGAATGAGGAAAAAGATGTTGGGGTAGCGAACAAGAATGAGGTAAATTTTCATTTTGAATTTAGTTTTAATGATTCTATACCTTCTTTGGTGAGTGTAGAGGAGGATGCCAAGCAAGAAGAGAGTACGCAAATGGAAATTTCTAATTTCCATGGAGTAGTAATTGTAGATTTGTATAAGGATATAGTGGATTTTGATTGTTATTTGGATAATACATATTTGGATGTAGAATTTGTAGAGGATCTTGTAGGTGAAACTTGGTGGAGGTGGTCAATTTATGGTGGGTTGAATCCCACAAAATTATAGAGGAGAATGTATGGTATTAGGAGGAGGATGGTACATGGTGGATACAAGTCCATGAGAGGAGAGACAAATGGAGTGCAAAGTTGTCAAAGAAAGAGGTTGCTTGTTCCAACTAAGTGTTGGAAGAAAAAGAGAAAATTTCAGAAAAATAAGGAAGAACGGTGGATCCAAAGAAAACATATGGTCTTCAAATGTTCATGAGTTTTCAACTCATGAAACATTTCAATTACCTTGGGTGTCTGATGTCAGAGCATCCATAACCTAGTGGTAATCTTGTTTCAATCTATTTTGCTTAATTTTGGAGTGATGGTATTTCATATTTTTGACTTGTAAAATTTCATTTCCATGAGCATTTCAATATCTTGTAATGTGGTAAAACTTGAATTTGAATTTGATTTCAATTTGGGTCAAATTGGTGAAAGGGAATCATGGAGAATATGTTTTAAAACTGAAAAAAAGCAAAAAAAAGCAATTAATGGTGTGGGTTTTTGGGAGCCATTAAGACCATTTGTAACTCCTAATTTGAATTCTCACAACTCCTAAAAAATAATGAATCAAGAGGTGGATGCCCAAGTTGGGAAAAGCTGATATTTGCTTTCATGGAAAAATCTAGAAAGCCATTAAAGCACTGTCGACCATTCACAACTTTTCTTTTGAGTTTTTAAAGCATATTTTTTTATTAAATTTGATTAATGAAAATTCATTTAATGGATATTTACAAGAGATGGGCGTGGGTTTTTGAAATGGGGTTTGAAATGACAAGAAATTAAAATGAAATGCACTCACATTTCATTTCGGGGTGGTTTGGAGTTGTTTAATGAAAAAATAATTTCATTTTTTTGGGACAAGCTTTCCAGAATAGAGGGAGAGAGAAGAGGAGGGCATGCATACCTCCAAGAAGGGGTTTTAGAAGAGTTTATTGCAGGTTGAAGACATGGAAATGAAGCTACAATAGTGAGCATTCATTGAAGGTTGTTGATTGCAGGTTGGCAATGCAATTTTTTATGTGTTATTATAGGAGAAGGGTTTGAAGATTCTATGGGCAGATTTTTTTGTTGTTGTTGATGCTAATTTTTTGTATTTTGTGTATTTAAACGGGCCATTTTCAGCCCTTGAGTCCCTTGAGGACTGATGTAAACATTGAGCAATATTTTATAATGAAGTTTGTGATTTGGTTGCAAGTGGAAATTTGGTTGTGATATTTTGCAGCAATGTGAGTGAATAAAAGTTTCATGTTTAATTTTAATTCAAGAAGGGTTTTGTATTTTTAGGGTTGTGATTTAATCTTCTTTCATCAAAGGTTGACATGGAAGTCAAGGGAAGCATGAACCATAAGAGATGAAATAAAAACTATCTTGTTTCATTAGATCAAATAAAATTCTCAATTTGGGTATCATTAAGCTCTTTGAAAAAATTTACTATGAAAGGTGATAGGGTATATATAGTGCCAAAAAATAATTCAAGATATTAAATTCAATGGTCTTTTGTTTAAATTAGACTTGGTTATTTTGGGACACCAATAAGATGTTTCTACCATACTATTTATCCTACCTTTTTCTTCCTTAGATTCACATTCTATTATTTCATCTTTATTATTCAAACTATGAATTTACCTAATACATGTTTGTAGAATAAACACACTACATGTATAATAAGGGTCCATATAAAGAAGCACACAACCACAGAGAACATGGTTCATCTAAACTATCCTCCTTGAGGATTCACCTCTAAATAAATGCTTCATAATGGGCATGTATACTAGGGTTTATTAAATAACCAAAATGTAACTCAATATATTGCTTCAATATTAGGGGAAAGATAATTCTTAATTCTTAATTCAGGTTCAAGTATATATATATATATATATATATGTATTTGAAAATGTAAATGTAAATGAAATGACTAGATGCTCTCCTAGAACAGTAAATGCAACATATCAATAAAGAAATTTGTATGTATGTAATTATATGTATATTTGTAAATGCAAGTGTAAATGCAAAGAGCATATGGTTTCATAGTGTTATAGATGCATCATACCCATAAATTAATGTAACTAAAATTTTAAATTGTTCAACACATATAATATAAAATCAATCAAACTATTAAACTCAACGAGTAGTAAATGAAAACAATAAATGTATATGTATGTGTATTTGTAAATGTAAGTGAAAAAAAAAAGAATAATGGACATTGTAAAATAAAACAATGTCTACTAGGTTATTTCCAAAGTAAAGTCTTGACCTGCTCTACAAACCTCCCAGCCATTTCAGATGTCAGCCACAACAAAAATATATAATTGAACAAAAATACATGAACAATAGTTAAATGAAAGAACTAAAATGACATATTAGTTATTGAAGGAACTAGTGCATTATTAAATTGAAAGTTAGAGCCATGTGAACAAAATATCCCAAATTATGTGGTGTGTTAACAAACACATTGATTGAATTGCTTGCCATGACCATTTTTGCACCACCTCTCCTTGTTCTCGTGCATACAAGAATTTTTTTATAATTGAGGGTAGTAATGAATAAACATCAAAGGACCTTTGCAATAATGCATGTACAAAATCACATAATTAAACAGGTTCAACATCTTAATATTTCTAGATGGAAAACATATATATATATGTAAATCAACACACAAACACACATGCACACATATATGAAAAGATGTGTGTGTGAATGTTGATTTATGAATACTAAAACATGTGTGTGTGTGTGTGTGTGTGTGTGAATGGCATTGTATACCAGGATATATTCAAGTTATATCTGAAAAGAACTTAAAGTTATATTCAACAATTCTCATCATCCTTGTATATATGAGGAATGTGCAAAGGATGTCAATCAATACTCTGTAGTATGGAGAGGATATTAGTAGAGGAGAATAATTGTGAATGTTGTTGCCTACTTTCCCTCTTATTTAGTAATTCAAATCTAATAATTCAATGCATTCAATTTGGTTGTTGTGTTTCAAATTTGAATTTGTTTGGGGATGATCCAATCATTTGAAATTGTGGTTGTCATTTACGTAAGTTTTTAATGTTTTTTTAAGCAAAAGGTAGTATGCCTATATATCAATATATTTATAATAAAATGTACAGTAGATAAGATTTCATGACATTCAACAGCTAGTAACCACCCTTGACATAGCCCATTTTAAAAAATAACAAAATATTTTAGCCCAAATATCCCCAGATATACAACCTGACTTAAAAGTGGGCCAATCAAAACAAAACATTATAGTTTACAAAAGACTAGAAATTGGCCCGAGTGAAGCAAAGCCAACCACCTGATACACGAAAGATAAGCAACAGATTAGATATACTACTATTGCATGGGCTCGACTGGAATGTCCCTTTTGACACTCTTCTTGAATTGAGCACTAGAATAGCAACATTTAGATTGTGCAATATATCTTTCTTGACACATGGTAATCTGTGTCGCCAACCTGCAAATTTGATTTTCAATCAAATGTTCATTGGAGCAGATGAATGAATTAACTTCATTCACTGTGGCAGTTGCTATGTGGAATCCTGTTTACACGAACCTAGCCGTTGTACTCTTCATCTTTGAGTTCTAGTTGTCGATCCTGTCTCTACATGCCTTGATCCATGGTTCCTTGTTCATCTTGGCAACTTTAAATCACCACCATCAAGTCAGCTTCATTTAAACTGACATCGTCGATCTCCATCCCACAACAGTCACTTTACACCATCGAAGACACACCGACATATCAGGATGAGACACTTCAGGGTCCCATCAAAAATTTCCTTTCTCTTTGATACCACTAGCGAAAGACATGGGCCCACATCACCATTTGTCATCCACTTCATCGCCACATAATTCACAACAATAATATGAATTGATTTGTCAAGCAATCACTCTTTGCCACTTGTCTGCACAACACCTTTCACCATCGTCACCTCCCTATCGGGTCCCACCAATGTCATCATTAGGACTTCGTTGTGTTGAGGGGACTCTAAAGCCACTCACACCAATCTCCATAAGTCTCATTGATGAAGTGCTATCAAAATGTCGAAGGGACCAACTATCATGTTCCACCGATATTCATATGTATCCTCGAGATACCTTGTAGCTTTGAATGGTGGTCCCCATTGGCCCCATGTCATCCTTGTCAACATTGTGCAACAACCAACACAAATGTGACTTGACATATCGGTCAATCACATGCCACCACTTGTCCTCACACGTCAACATTTACTAGCGTCTGGTCCCACCTTAAGCTTCGTCTGATCTTCGTAGTGACGAAGGGACTAACATTTTGGTATTGTCGATATTCATCCTTCTTCCCGATGAGGTGCCTTCATGGTGTTCGAAGGGACCATCATTTTTGTCCTGTCGATATTCATCTATCTCCTTGATGAAGAGCCTTTGTGACTTCACTTACTCAATCATTTGTCACCACTTGTCATCTACCTGTCAATTATGACATCATACACCACTAGTTTCTTATGCAGTCGTCATTGTGTCGAAGAGACTCTTGAGACTGTCTCTTCAAATTTCCACTATCACCTCGATGCGGTTTCATCAACCATCAAAGAGACTCAAAAAAGACTCCTACTGATGAGGTGAAGTCTCCCTGATGTAAATCCAAAAATTTGTCGCTCAACTTAGGACTACTAAAGTCGACAAACATTAGCTTGACTGGTGAATGCTAGGAAAGGGGGTTTGTTCTGGAATGAATCTAATGACATAAGTTATGGATTATGTGATTGAAAACCTCCAATAGGCAATCAACAAAAAAATAGAAACCTGTTAGAGTGTCATTACTGCAACCCTAGGGTTTAACCAATAAACCCTAAATCAACCAGAGGGCACACATAATTCATTTCTAAGCACATCCTTCAACCTCTAGACTTGCATAGATTGGCCATAGCTATAATAATAAATCAATCACCAACTTAAAACACAACTCCCCTATTCAACATGTATGCCACCCAATATAACAAAATAAATGCCTCTTCAGTATGCTTTTATTTTGAACATTGCTCTTGAAATCTCTACACATATGAGATGACCTAGAATGATGCAAGTCCAATATTAAAATAAAATCTATGAACTTGCAAAATACACAACACATTAGAAAAAAAACATGATGATACTTTGTTGATGTTTGCATGAAGGTGGCACAGAAGAGGACATTATGATTTGGCAATTGGGATCAACCACATAAGCATATCTCCAATTAACATATGTTGATTGACTTTGAGTAGATAACACGATGATTTGGAATTTGGAAAAGACCCCATTCCACATATGTTGATTGAGTTTGGGTGGCTTAAATTATGAATTGCCTTGAGACCTAACCACCAGACTAATGGGACAACACTGCCAAAACATATTACTGAACATTATGACCGAACCCAAATAATGGTTATACAAAGCTTTATGAGAAAATGATAGTTGCTAGCTTTGGAAAAGAGTGTAAAATATTAGATCCTACTAAATATTCAAAATGCACTTTATCACATCCCATATTTGCTAGGAGGTCTGTTAATTTATTAGCTTCACGGTAAGTGTGGGATATAATAAGAGATTGAAATTTAGAAGCAAAGGCCAGAATTATTGTAAGGTATAACTGATTTGCCAATTCTTAATATTCTTCTCCTTACATGCATTTATTATTAACAATGAGTCACCTTCAACATGCAGATTTGTAATGCCATTAATCAAAGCTAACTTGAGGCCATGTAGAAGTGCCTGAGCCTTTGCTAAATTTTTTGAACCAGGTGGAAGATGAATAGAACTAGTTGCTACTAATTTACCCTTACAATCTTGAATGTAAATACCTGCACAAGACAAACCCAGATTACAATGAGAATCCCCATCAAAATTTAGTTTGTAGAATCCTTGAATTGGAGGCAACCACTTTATTGCATTTTTTACAATGTTTTTCTTTATAGGTTGATGAAGACTACCCTTAAATGGTAGGTAATATGATTCCACTTCTTTAATATGTCATTATCCCAAAACGTAAAGAGAGAAGAGACATTCTTGTGATTTTGAACATATGCATTGACTAATTTTGAAACTGTTTGTTCTATTTTTAATTGTACTTGCTCACAAGATGACCTTTCATTTCTAAAAATGCATTTGTTTCTAGCCCTTCAAATATTCCAAATGAGAACTGTTAGGACAATCTTCCAAATACATGCATAAAGGGATGACTTGAATAGAACCAACCAACACATGAAGAGATCCCACAAAGAATTGGGTAGAACTAGAGAACAATTTAATTTTTGCAATATGAAAGACCAACATGCTTGAGAAAAAGAACATTGGACAAATAGGTGATCCATTGTCTAAAGCATGTTCCCACATAAAACACAATTAAAAGGACCAACAATACCTAACTTGACCAATTTATCACTTGTGAGAATCTTATTTCTTAAAGCTAGCTAGGTGAAACTGCCTGCTTTGGGTAGGACCATGGGGTTCCAACAAAAAGAGTAGGCCCTCTATTTTTGAGATTGCAAAAAATTGGCTAAAACTTTATAACCCTACTTGACTGAATAATTCCCATTCTTCGATGGAGCCCATAAGATCTTGTCCTTATCCCTTGTTAAATAAATCACTCTACTTTTCAAGATATCTTGTAGAAAGCTTTTCTCAAAATCTGGGATTGGAAATGCTGTAAAATATTTCCACACAACACAACTTGAAGCTTCATCAATAAATTTCACATAATCTACCAACCTTATCCCCCAACTTGCTGTGAGAATCTGCTCAGCCAACTGCAACTCTTGATAAGAGCAAAAAACAGGGTGATTCCATGAATCACGCCAAAAGTGAACATCTTCACCACTATTCACTTCCCAAGATATATATGTAACAATGACCTCTCTACAAGACAACAAGAAATTCCACATAGTTGAACCATTGGGGGGTTTGAAATTGTTAAAATTCTTTCTAGGTTGGCATTGTTAAGGTATTTAGCTTGCATTACTCTGCACCATTTTGAACTTGGCTTAGTGTACATTTTCCAGACCAATTTGGCTCCAAGAGTTGTATTCCTTACTGTCAAGTTATGCAAACTAGCACCCCCTTTCAATTTTTCTGAACACATTTTATCTAAAGAAATCAAAGGAAACTTCTGTTGACCATCAATGTTTCCCCTCCACAAAAAGCTTTTGATTATCTTTTCAATTTGTAAAATGATTGATTTTGGAGCCCTTAGAACAACAAGAAAGTAATTTGGGATTTGATGCTAAGACAGATTTGATCAGTAGAATTCTACCTGCTAAGGATAGCCATCTGACTTTCCATGAAGAAATTATGAATTTAATTCTTTCTATGATTCTCTCCCAATACAAGCTTTTGTTTGCCCCCATAAAAAATAGAATCCCCAAATACTTACAAGGGAGTTCAACTTGTTGGAACTCCAATAATCTACATAATTTTTTTATGTTGAAATGACCAAATTCTGCATTATATTTGGATTTGATGTTTATTAGGGGAGCCTTATATAATTAACTTTTTTTACATGTTCATATACAAAATAATGTTAATAGATAACTTTGCACACCATTAACTCATGAAAAGTAATAAAAGATTAATATGTATTCTTATTAATATGAAGATGAAAGCTTACCCATTTCAAAGGTGTTGAAGTATTCAAAGCTTAAGACTAATAATAATCCCTTTGAGGCCAAGAGGAAGCTTTGTGGGTCTTATGATATGTTGATGGATGATCGATATGTGATTCCATTATTGCCTACGCATTTGGGGGAGACCTTTTTTAAGAAGAAGAAGCATTCTAATATGGTGGATTTGAGCCACAAGCAATGGAGGAAGTTGACTGAGCTAGCTTGCAACTATGCTTTGGTTTACCTTCGAGGGGGCACATGATGTGTGGTGAAGGTGGGGAAGGTTTCTAGGAGATGGATGAAATTGTGGACAATGTTTGTAAAGAATAAAGGATACAAATTTAAAACAATACAATGAAAATGTAAGCTGATCTATGTATGGTGCTCTATTGTATGTGCAGTGGAAAGCGGTCAATTAATAATAATTAAACATCTCAATATTAGGGTGCTAATGGACATATTCATATACAAATTCATATATTCATAGATAGTGGACAAATTCGGATACATATGTATAGAGACATACATACATACATACATACATATATATCTATATATGTGTGTGTGTATCTATATCTGTATACATGCATATATATTAATATGAAGACGAAATCTTACCCATTTCAAAGGTATTGAAGTGTTCAAAGTTTAAGACTAATTATCTACCCTTTGAGGCCAAGAGGAAGCTTTCTAGGTCTATATATATGTTTACAAAATGTCGAGTAATTACATTTGAAGATGTTGGGAGTGTATGGAAGAAATGGCAGAATGTTAGGTATTATTTTGTGTTCAGTTGCCAATTTAAGCTTTAGATATTCATGAACAGTGGACAGATTCATATACGTATGTATAGAGAAATACATACATACATATATGTATATGTATGTATGTATGTATGTATGTATGCATGTATATATATGTATACATATATATTTATATATGGTCATACATATGAAGATGAAAGCTTAACCATTTCAAAGGTATTGAAGTATCCAAAGCTTAAGACTGATTATATGCACACACACACACACATATATATACACACACATATATATACACATATGTATCTATATTTACATATGCATATATATACATATATAGATATATACATACATATATATACATACATACATATATAGATGCGTGTGTATACATGCATACATACATATATAATTAAAATACATGTTTAAGTATACACTTTTATGAATTAAAATGCATGCTTGGCTTTTATGAATTAACCGAGATATATAAAATGGAGGCTTCCATCAATTAACCCAGAAATATCTAAAATTACAATGAAAATGTGAGTTGTTAAGTAAAGAATATAGGATAAAAATTTCAAATAGTACAATGAAAATATAAATTGATATATGTATGGTGCTCTGTTGTATGTATACAAATATTGATCAAATAGCCAAGAAACACTTCAGGGGTCCACAAAAATGTTGAATAAAAAGATTTAGGAGTACTATTGTTTGCATTTTGAAAGGAGAATGATGTTTGTCATTACCTCAGACCGTGGAGAGTAGACACCAACAAACCATTGAGGGTTTACATATATATGTACAGAAATAGATATATATGTATTTATAGATATGTGTGTGTGTGTATATATACATATATATATATATACATATATATATATACATATATATATATATATATATGTATGTATGTATGTATGTATGCATCTATGCATGTATGTATGTATGCATGCATGTATGTATGTATGTATATGTGTGTGTGTAATTATATGTATACATACATACACACATATATAATAATATTATAATGCATACATATATATATGTGTGTGTGTATTTATATGTATGTATTTATATGTATACATGTATATATGTATAGATATATATCTTTGTGTGAACATCTCAAGAGTACAATGAAAACGTAAGATGTTAAGTAAATAATATAGGATACAAAGTATAGAAATTTCAACACAGGTAAAATATTTAAACAATAATTACTGACACATTTTACAGTAAATGAAGGCTACTGTGTTGTATTGGACAACCAAAGGATAAAAATTTAAACACAGGTAAAATGAATACACACACACATAATGAAAATGCAAGCTGATGTGTACACTTTTTTTTAATATAACAGAGCCTTCTATGAATTAACTAAGATATATATAAAGGATGGTTCATCATTCTTATATTGATTTGTTGAATGAACAAGAGACACAGAATAGAAAGGAGCCTTTTATGAAATAACTAACAAATATAAACCCTAACAAATAACTGAAAATAGTAAATG
This sequence comes from Sequoia sempervirens, assembly GCA_007258455.2. Taxonomy (NCBI): domain Eukaryota; kingdom Viridiplantae; phylum Streptophyta; class Pinopsida; order Cupressales; family Cupressaceae; genus Sequoia; species Sequoia sempervirens. The sequence goes on along the minus strand of VDFB02260269.1, from coordinate 7,086 downwards.
AACACATAGTTTACTAAATTTTTAAATGGGGTATGTAAGGAATAACCTATGACCAAAAAAGACCCTCATTTACTTATAACATAAATATACATTGCATGAATATAACTGTCAAATGCACAGTTCATGAAAATAACTTTAAGTAGAATGTAGAATGCACAGTTTATGAAAGTGTAAGCTATGAAGTAAAGAATAAAGGATACAAAGTTTGTCCTATATATGTATGGTTCCCTATCAAGTATGTGTAATGGAAATTAGACTTTTACTATCACATTTTACAATAAATGAATGCTACTGTGTTGTATTGGATAGCAAAAGGATAGAAATTTAAACAAAGGTAAAATGATTATAGACTTGGGTTTTTCAGATATATGCCCAAAAAATTAAGCAAGGGTTTCATGATAATAATTCCTTAGTCACACGAAAACAGACATGGGTTTTCAGATATATTCCAAAAAAACCAAGCAAGGGTTTTCAAATATATACTGAAATACACACGGGTTTGTAGAGATATGTCAAAATACACATGGGTTTGCAGATATATGCCCAAATACACATGATGCTAATAGTTTCATGATAACAATATCTTAATCAGATGAAATGAGACGTGGGTTTGTAGATATATGCCCAAATACACATGGGTTATTAAGAAAAAGGTCCAAGCAAACAAATACATTATTTCTATAGACATGTGGTCAAACCCATGAGATGCCTCATCATTTTATTATACAAAATCATGAAACCATGGAGGGTTTACCAAACCACGAGTGCGTGGTAAAATGAATACTAGGAAATAATCATTTTACCCCAAAAACTGTGGGAAATAATCCACCACTGGACCCAACAATGTGAAATATCACATGGAAAAAGGGCATGAAAAGGAATGATGAAATCGGTAAAAACAAGAAGTAATCATTATTCAATCATCCAAGAAACCCTTCATGGTTTCACAAAAATACTAAATAAAAAGATTCAGGAGTACCATTGTTTGTATTTTGAAAGGAGAACGATGTTCGTCATTGCCTCGCACCATGGAGATCAAACAACAATGAATGTTCTAAGGTTTTCCAGACCATGAGCGTGTGATGAAATGATAGAAAATAATCATTTTACCCCCAAAAACTGTGGGAAATAATCCACCATTAGAACTGATGTGATTGTACATTGGAGTGAATGTGTAGTGGTGTCTGATGTTAAGACTTGGCGAATAATGTGTAGGTGCGGACTATTATGCTTGCTAACGTAAACCTCCAATGTTAACCCGTGAATTTGACCTATTCACTTTTGAGCGTATATGAATGATGTAATTGTTATAATTGCACCCTAATATTGACACAATTAGGAATTTTTAAAAATATTAATTGGTGGTTATAGCGGGTAAGAATTGGGACGTGTGAGGGCCATGAGCAGGCCACACCTCTAAATGGAGATTTTTTGACCCTTGTGCACTTATCAAACCCTCCCGCATTCATCGGAAATGCCCACAAGCCAAAATAATAGCTATAAGCTATTAACTCGTGTGTGAATAAAACCCAAAAAAATAATGTTGATCCGACATAAGGTTTGGGAGCTACGGTTGCGTGAAGTTAGCTATGGCAGTAACTGGACCTTTCCCCTAGTAATATATATATATATGGTGGATTTTATATCATTTACAAGATCATTTTTGCAATCTAAATGTGTTTTCCATATGATCTTGACCTCATATTTTATGGTTTTGGATCTTACACTCAATAAAACTTGATCCCTAATGGGTTTATTCATAATCATTCAACTTCACTAACAAATCAAGGGTCCATTGATATGTCATGCTTTTACATTAAATTTGATCTTTTTAATTTTTTTCACTTGTATATATATTATGCATCTTATCTACATTTAATTTTACATAGTCTCATCATTTATTAGTTATATTTTAATTCATTTCTAATTACGAGATGTGGAGTTTCCTATATGTGAGTCATTTTTGTGATGCATAAGAGTGATCTTGCATGGCATGGATCTAATTGAAATTCGAGTTTTTAAAATTTAGAAGAATAACTTTTGTTTTTTCTTATGGTCATTAGTAGTCAACTTGGTATACATTTGTGTGACAATTTGTTATGTATTTGTATTTACAAACATTCGTTTAAGAATTAATCAATTAAAGACATCAAATTTCCATAATTTGTTGTATTAAATGTGAGTGCTCATAAATTAAATAACTATATGTAAATTTTTAACATCGACATTTTGGATCACTCTATTATCCATCATCAAGATGTAAAGCAAGAGAAGAGAATAAAAGGTAATTATAGATCAAGGAATGTGATCCAAAATGATGATGGTAAAGATTATCACATAGTTAAATTTTAGAAAATCATATTTAATTTATTAATCAATCATCTAACCACATCAAATATTCACTAAATAATCATCTTTATTTATGATGAGCACTTTTAGGAACACTTCACTTTGGAGCATAAAAAGAATTGGTACTTAGCATCACAATCATCACTTGCATGTTTGCTTATTGTCCATCCATATTTTTCATGATTGTAAAGCTAGTCTAGTCAAGGGTGGAGATTGGAGAACTTACCCCTTGTAATTAAGTGGCTTCCCCAAGGTATTTTAGATACTAATAGTCCTTGACCATTATCAACGAGTAGAAATAAATTTGAACAATTTTTTTTTGTATTGTGCTATATTAGAACCACACATTAGGAATTGAATTCACATGGCATAAAATTGATCCATAGCCATAAAATCAACCCACACAACACTACAAGCCTATATAAAACATGAGGACGATGAGCATGCCAAGGTTACATATTTTATATACCAAATGACTAAGTTATTAGCTAAAATTTCACCCATTTCTAATTATGATATTTAGAATTTCCTATCTCAAGTCGTTTCCATGATGTACAAGAGTGATCCTACATGGCATGGATTTTAAGTGAATTTTTTAAATTTTTTTTTTTTAGAAAACTAACTCCTAGTTTCTCCTTATAGTCATTAGGAGCCAACTTGGTACACAATTGTGTGACAATTTGTTATGTATTTGTATTTAAAGACATTAATTTGAGCATTGAACAATCAAAGACATCAAATTTCATAGTGTGTAGTATTAAATGTGTGTGTTTCTAAATTTTAACAGTGTGATCATTTTTAACATCAACATTTGGAATAATGCTCCATGATCCATCATCAAGATGTGGACCAAGATAAGAGAATAAAAAGTGATGATGGATGAAGGTATTTGATCTAAAACATTGATGGTAAAAATTGTCACAAAATTAAAATACAAAAATGCTCACATTTGATTTATTAATCAATCATTAACCACATCAAACATTCATTAAATAATCATTTGTATTTATAAGGAGCACTTTTAGGAACACTTCACTTTGGAGCATAAAAGGAATTAGTATTTTGCATTATAATCACCAATTGCATGGTTTCTTATTGTCTATCTATCCATATTTGTCACGATTATAAAGCTAGTTCAATCAAGGGACCTAGGAGAACCTGACCCTTCTAATTTGGTGGCTTCCCTAAGGTATTTTATTTACTATTGATCCTTGACCATTATTAATGAGTAGAGATTTTAGTAAATTACATAGCAAAATTTTGTGTTGTATGCTAGCCACACGTTAGGGATCAAATTAACTACACAAAATTGATCCATATCCACATAATTGACCCACATAATGCTACAAGATTGCTTAGAAAATGAGGATAATAAGCATTCCAAGGTTAACTATTTTCTATACTAGACAACTAAATCATGTGATGCATCAATTTTTAACTTCATCATAGTTCCAAGAGCTAACTACATATATCCGTTTTCATTTAATTAAATAAAATATCATTAATTTCTATAATTTATCATTCTCAATATTATTTGATTTAATTTTGGTTAGTTTGTAGCATTTAATTAACCTAGATTAACATTAGAGAAAGTGTATTTTTATTACATTTTTGTGAGCTCATCCAATCTTGCACCCCATAGGGTTTCACCTTAAGGGCGTATACCTTCACTATTTTTTGGATTTCAAATCTATCATTTCTAATTGCATTGTTGTTTTTTAGATCCTACTAGGGTTTGTGTTTCTAAACTATTTCTAGTTCATTTTCTTATCTCTCCTTCTATAATTTATGTCTTATTTTGGGACCTTCATTTTTGCCAACCCTACCCACCCTTTGATACCTTATCAAAGCTTTATTTTCAAATCCATTGTCACTGATATTTATAATTTTTAAATCCAAAAGTGATTTATTATGCCTTATTTTTGTATCTTTTATAAGCCATGTTGCATTATTTATGCCACAAGCTACTCAACATCATAGTCTTCCTTTGAGAAGGAGGTGATTGTTGGGAACCAAGGTGTCTCAACATTGCAAGTACCTAAAATTATTTATTTATTATTTTAAATTTTCCTATAATTAATTATACATCATATTTTATTTTATTTAATAATTATACTCCACCAAAATGGGGCATGGAATTTTGAGTTGGCATCATATGCCACATGTTGGTACTTTATGGAGTGTTGTAAGATGTATTTAGAATGTTTGTCTATAGCATATTTTGGATGCCTACGTTTGTAGGATTCTATAACAACTTATGAAAAAATCTTATGACATGTAAGATCCAAGAATGGAGGGAGATTACTTTGGAATATTGATTGGCTATGAAAAGGATTAATTATCACAAGTTCCTATTTTGGAACTTGAATCTTGTCTAACTTTAGTGTTGATTTTGGGTGGATTAAATTGGTTATTTGTGAGTTGTAAGTGTGTAAGAGAATATACTATTATTCGTCTATATGGTATTTTTCTAGGTGTGTTGGAAATTGGGCCAAAGTTGGGCGCCAAATCTCTTCAATTATTTTCACATGGTTTTGTAAAACTACAAATAATTTTTAGGTTACAAGAAGTCTACAAATTGGTGCTTGAAATTTTAATATCTCTACTTCAATATTTTTAAACTCAAATTAAAATATTTAAAAATATTAAATTTATTAAGGTAGTTTGAAAGGGGATGTAGTTGTGAGCAACCACTACAAGAAAAAAATGATTTACTTTTTAATCATTATTGATATCTATAGCTACCAAACAGGAAGGTGTTGAATAAGATAAAATTTAGTTAGCAATAAAAATAAAAGATAATTAGTCACAACCTTTAATCTTAGCATAATAAATAAAAGGATATCAAAAGGTGAAAAGGAATCATAACACTTAAGGGTAGTTGCTTCCAAAAAGGATTAATTATATTATAAAAGGAAAATTATAATTAAAATTTAATTTTAATAATATCAAGGGGCATATGAAGAGTTGTGATTGTTAAAGAAAAAAAGGTATTTAAGTGAGACCAAGAAAAGAGAAGGGGCATCATTAAATACAGTTTATATTTAATTATTACTCCTTATGATGCATGGATTGTGGTTCAACAACCTTAGGACAAAACCCCTTGAATTCTAAAATTAGATGAAAAAACCCCCCTAATTTCCATTTAGTGGATGAAAACCCCTAATTTAAGAAAAATTAGAGACATTCAAAGGATTTTAAACAAAAGTAGATCGATGTAATCTTTGAGATAAAACAACAACTGATACTGGAATTAATTTGATCATTCTTAGGTTGTACACTAAGTATTTAATTTAATATATAAAAATATTAGTAGTAATTTCTAAACCTTCAAGGAAAGTAAAGTTTATATTTATTAATAATCATTCCAAATTATTGTTAATATTCTCTAGAGTTCAAAATATTCAAAGAAAAGTAAACATGACATTATAAATGGTATTAGAGCTAGACATTGTCAACCTATGAAAGAGAAACCAAAATTGAATGTTATAGTTTGCAATATAAGTAAAGAAAATAATGTTGATAAAGAGAAAATATTGATACAATAACAAACATGTTGTGTCATATGCTCCACATAATGCAAAATAATACAAATACTTCAAAAAATCATAATAGTGGGGCAAGCATTTCAAAAGCCAACAACAAAAAATAAGCAATCACACAAAGAATAGTTGTTGGATCTGTAAAACCTACATTCATTCATATAAAAGAAGAAAATTTTGATCTGAGAGTCATCAAGAGGAATACATTTCTTGATTTGTTGGTATTGTGAAATAAAATCCATCTTGAAAAGTATTCAAAAAATACAATGAAGAGACCAAGCAAACCTTGGAACCAATTACAAATACACCAGAGACAAAATTATAAGAGGAAGAATATATAGAGAACAAGTCAAAAGTAGAAGAGTCAAAACCAATGCCATTGAAAATTGAGAAAAACAAATCAATGAGTGAGAAAATAATCTATTAAAGGAGAAAATATGAAGGAAAGTGATGATGAGGACACAATACCATTTGAAGATGCAATGCCACTTGACAACACTATACCACTTGAAAACATAGTTCTACTTGAAAATGTAGCTCTACTTGAAACACAATTAGTGGAGGATGATAAAAATCAAGAAGAAAGACTATTGCTACTAAGAGAAGGACAAATATGTTGGTGCTAAAGATATAGTTAATGTGGTCAATTTACAAGGTGATATAGAGACAAAGACTTAATTATTGGAAGACTTCCAACTAGATAACAACATCTCTAGTTTAAGAAACTAAATACATATATATACAATAGCTAATAGTGATGATAAAAGTGGTAGGAAAACTATAGTATTGAGTGAAGATGATGATGCATTTGATGGTAGGTCTAGTCCATAAAGAGTGGATGAATTGAAACACAATCAATTTCTAGTTGAATTTGTTCTATTTCCTAATACTTGGTATGTTAAAGAAACTTATCTAAACTAGCAATCACACCTTGGTGTGCAATGGATACACCGAAGAAGTGTGGAAGGCCAATTGGGGAATTTTTGGGTCTATTTTTTACATACATAGAAAATGATGTTGTTTGTGCAACAAAGGTCTCAATGGAGAAGTGATAGCTTCAAATCAGCTACACATCAGCTTATAGGGATCCCAACACAACTAAAACAAAACCTCGGGAAGATAATAAGGATTCATTACCAATAGGCTCATTTTATGTTTACAATAGGGAGAGGGAGAGAGAGGGAGATATGGGATA